>JASCZI010151155.1:9051-26232 GCA_036250425.1 Stylosanthes scabra | reverse complement strand
TTTTAAAAATCAAACTTAACCAAGCTTTCCATCCACACACGCCTCTCATTATTAGGTGATGTAGGTATTTTTGTTTTTTCAAAATCTGAATCCCTAATTTTTCGCTGTTCCCCTTTTTTCACTCATCTGCATTATTATTCTTCTGCGTTCATTATCATTTTCGCTATTTTCCTTTCTTTCTCACTCCTTTTTCACCGCCGTGATGAGGAGAAGAACGACATGATGCCATTAAAGAGAAAAAAGAAAGATAATACAGTGAGGAAGAATAAAGAGGAAGAAGATGAACAAAATAGAGGAGGACGAGGAGGAGAACAAGAAGATGATCATAATGAAGAAGAAGAAGAAAAATATGAGTACATTTGAGTGGTAACTGGTAATTTCCAATAATCCGTTTATGTTTTTATTCAAAATCGTTTCTACTTTTCATTCAAAACCGTTTCTACCTTCATTCAAAATCATTTCTACTTTCGTTCAAAATCGTTTCTACTTTCATTCAAAACCGTTTCTACTTTCATTTTAAATCTGTTTCTGTTTTCATGAAATTCCAATTCAGTTTTTATATATTACAATTCGTTTCTACTTTCATTCAAAATTCCTTTCTACTTTCATTCAAAATCCGTTTCTGTTTTCGTGACCTAAAGTCACCAAATCTGTTTCTACTTTCATCACCAAATCCGTTTCTGTTTTCATATAAAATCCGTTTCTATTTTCATACAAAATCTGTTTCTGTTTTCGTGACCCAAAGTCACGCCTAGGCGTGAACAAGACCACAAGACCACGCCCAGGCGTGGGTTCATCACCAAATCCGTTTCTGTTTTTGTGAAAATCTAATTCATTTTTAATTTAAAATCTGTTTCTGTTTTCATTCAAAATCAGTTTCTGTTTTTCATTCAAAATCTGTTTCTATTTTCATTCAATATCCAATTCAGTTTTTCATCATCAACAACAATACCAACAACAACAACAACGTAACAATGGAGGAGGATGATGAGAAAGAAGAAGAAGAGGATGAAGAAGAGGAAGAAGAAGAAGACGACAGCGATGGTGACGACAATGATGGCGGCGGCAATAACGACGGTGATGTTTGCAGCGACGACGACGATGGTGGTGGCAGTGGTAGCTGCAATAACTGAGAAGAAAAAGGAGGAAGATGAAGATGAGGAGCTATTGCAGAGAGAAGTGCGTTTTCGCGTTTTTCAGATTTTGTGGGTGAGTGTTGTGCGTGTATGCACGAGCCTGGGTGAGAGTGGGGCAAAATTGCTTGATTTGACTTGGTTGGGTAATTTGCTTGGATGTGTAGCATTACTATGATAAATAATGCATTCAATTTGGTGGATTAAAAATTTTGATTCGACAATAATCTTATATTTTTAATTTAATTAAGATACATAATAGAAACAATAATTAAATAATATATAATGAAAACAATAATTAAATTTTAAGTTTATGAATAAAAACAAAATTGAAACCCATATATATATAGTTTAAAAAAAGTTGAAACCCACGTATAACTAATATATAAGGGTAATAATAACTAAATAATTTAAATAATATATAATTAAAAGATATATAAATAATATGTATTAAAAGTTGAAACTAACGTTTTTAATAAAACATGTACCAAATTATATCAAATAATATCTTATTAATTATAAAATTTATACGTTTTGAGAATAGTTTGTGATGCACTAGATAACAATAATATGTATTATATAAAATAATATGTTATTAATTATGGAGAACAATTTTAATACTTTTGTGTATATGCTAGATTTTAATATTTTTTAAAATAATTTAGCTTTAATTATAACTTTGTGTTGTTGAAAGGTAAAAAGAAAATAAAAATAAAAATAAAAAGTAAGAATAATAGTTGATTTTTTTTTTTTTAATAATAGTGAACTTACATATTTAATTTTAGAATTATAATTGAAAATATATTTATTAAATTTAAATTTTTATAAAAGCATTTATTATTATTTAATGGACATGCATTTATTGTTAGTTAGTGGGAATATTCAATCTTAACCATCTAAATTAATCTAGTGGCTATAAATGCATTCTCATATTCTCAAATAAGAATATCATTCTCATTAGATACATCCCTATATATATATCAACGTTCTCTTTAGTTGTAAACAGTTCTTTTGAATCACCCTTACTAGGCCATCGGTTTCAGTTACAAGAACCACAACATCAGTGATTGAAATTTTTCATTGAGAAATAAGCATCGGTTTCAGTTACAAGAACCACAACATCAGTGATTGAAATTTTTCATTGAGAAATAAGCAACACAATCATAGCATCATAAAAGTTGGTATAATAAAGCAGATATTAGGATCAACCATTTCGTTAATAGATTTCAAAGGCTTGAAAAGAGTATTCAAGAGGAACAAGATCTTTGTTCTGCATGAACACATAATACGGGTAAAGGTTAAGCATTAATGGCGACCCGATTTTCAAGAGAAACCAAAGGAGAGGGAGGATAATCGAAGAAAGGATCTGGTTGAAGTAAGCTTGAGAAGGAGGAAAAGGGTCTTGAATTATGGAAGCAAAATGAGGGGTTGAGATTTTGAAGGAATTGTGTGAAGCTTTGGTGCATCGACTACCGTGTAGAGGGATTAGGGTTCCCAATTTGTGTTTTTGTGAACATGCATTGGAGGGGCTAATTTGATGCCAAAAATTCACTCTGTCACCTCATGCGATCCAGGTGTCAAGTTAACGGACAACTCAACAAAATTCTAACGAAAAAAGTAAAAAAGGCAAACGTGATTCACTTATGTAAAAGTCAGGAGCTAAATTGATACCAAGTAAAATTGAGAGGCCAATTTGATCAAACCCCTAAATTTCAGGGGTCAATCTCATATTTAACTCTGATAATAACGTATAGCACGTAGTACATATACATATCTATGCTCTACTTTTATCCGGTAAAGATGAAAACTACTAAGAAGGGGAAAAATACAATATAAATCAAACAAAACCCAATATTTTCAAATTACACCAAAATCAAAAAAATATCAGATTGCTTCAAAAGAAGTTTTTATGGAATTCATGACACCCTGCCACGGATTCACAATTTTAAAATTTGTGTTAAATGAGATCTGTGTTACCCTTCCACGGATTGTGAGTGACTTATATATAAATGGGATTCGTGGCAGGCTGCCATGGATTCTATAAAACATTGCTACGGATTCTGTGTTTCTTGGCTCTAATTTAAAAAATATATATATTTTATAATAATTTGTATAATCAATAAATATATATGATGATCAATGACATGAAAAATTATATATTTTTGTTATACTTACTCCTATTTGTATTTTTATATTATACATGAATCAACTATCCTAATAAATTAAATACATTAAATATTATATGACCAAGTAATATTTAAGCCTCGAATTTGTTTTTGAAATATTACATTACTATAATAACCTATTAGCTTTATAAAAAATACATCAATATTTTTAAAAATTTATAGCCGTAATATATTATTCTCATCAATTCGATAAATTTTAAAAAATTATTAATTGATAAACATATGTTAATTATGTTTGATAAACCTTTGTTAATTTATAGTTATGTAATTATTTTAACATATATATTTTGATAAATATAGTTTATGTAATATGTTATTCTCATTTTCTATTGCTCTAGATTCAATATATGTTTTGGTAAATAATTTATTGTTCTTCTTAGTATTATTGTTGGCAAAAATCATAGTAGATATTATTCATATAAATATGTAGTTATTGTTAATCATGGTGGATTTTAGTACTCACTTTGATTAAAATGGTAAAAAAATAGATTGATAAAAGAATTTATTTTGAATGTATGAAAAATTTATTTTAAATTAGATTTGATATACAAAAGGTTAAAACCCAAAAAAATAGAAAGTTTAAAAAAAAATAAACTCAGTTTTGTTAAAGATCCGTGGCATCTTGTCAAGGATCTAGTTTTCATGCATGTTGGTCAGAATTCGTGGCAGGATGATACGGATTCTATAGAAACTTCGTGGATTCTATAGAAACTTCGTTTTGGAGCAATCTGATATTTTTCTGGTTTTAGTGTAATTTGATAATATTGGAATAAGAATAAATTATATGAGTAACTGAATGCATGTACGTATACGTTGCTTGGCTTGTTGGAACATGGATTGTTGAAAAGAACAATGGAGAATAATAGCAAGATAAAAAAAAAATAGCACAAAGTTATAATATGTAACTTAGCATTTCGTAAAAAAAAATTAGCATTAATAATTTCATATATAATAATAATAATAATAATATTATTATTATTATTATTATTATTATTATTCATGTATTTTAATAATTATTATTAAATAATAAATAAAAAATTTAAGTATTTTAAATTGATTTTTATTTTCTTCTAATCAGTCTTTTTGGTTGAAAAATATTGCAACTATTTTATTTAAGGTGCGCACCCTACCCAACTACGAGGGCCGTGTTTGAAAAAAAAAAACATAACGACCATTGATTTTTATGAATGTTTGACAATTTAGTTCTTCTGTGAGTCTTCTTCAGTATGGGATTAATGGAGTATATATATGTGACACATTAAGTGATGATCTATCCATTAAGTGACGTGTAAAATAGACACAGTGTAATATTAGACTATCGATCCCTGATAATTTCTTTTAAAATTGATTTTCATCATTTTTCTTCCACAAGCCCTAATAATTTCTTTTAAAATTAATCTTCATCTTCCTCCTTCTGTTGACAAACTAAACCTAGTTATTAGTCATAGAAACAGTTCCCCTCTTTCATTTATTCATCTCCCACCACCATGAGTTGTAAAGGATAATCTTAAAGTGGTTTTAAGAATATATATTCCATTACTTCCATTTGTTCCTCTCTTTCATTTGTTCATCTCCTATCACCATAATCCTCTCTTCTATTTGTTTATTATCCACCACTTTCATTTATTCTTCTCTTCCTTTTATACTCTGCAGTCAATAGCTTCATTTTTCTCGTGATCAAGTTTTGTCAATGAATATTTTAGATGAAGAGGGTTAGGGTTTCGCGTAATTATAGAGAAGAAGAGAGCGTGTTTGTATAAAAGAGAAGAAGAGGAAAATTATTTTTGTGAGGGGTCAGATTGAGTCATGAGTTAAATATAATATTTTCCCCTGAAATTTAGAGCCATGATCAAATTGGCCTCCGAAATTCAAATGACATTAGATTGGCCCTCCCCTTTTACAGTTGTGACTCACGTTGGCCCTTTTGTAGATCTTCGTAAAAAAACGCTACTATGATCATTAATTGTGCACGTCGGACTCTAACGAAATCCCGTCCTGATGTGTTTGCGTCAACATAATATAAAAATGACATCCTTTGAGTGTTTGAAGCACCTTGTTTACACTTTTTGTTATTTTACACTTTCATTATATGATTTATTGATCATATTAGATAAAACAATTAAAAAAATTAACCATAAAAAATAATAATAATAATAATAATAATAATAATAATAATAATAATGGTAAAAAATTATAGCATACTAAAAAAAAGTACTAAAAATAATACTATATAAAATAATACCAGAAAAATATAAAAAAATTAAACATGTTTGAAAAAAATACATTAATTTATTCTCATGTACTTTTTAGTAATTATCTATTTGAAAGTGATTTTTAATTAATTTATCCAAATAAATTCATTATATCAAAATTACTTTTGATATACAGTTACTAAACATAAATTATGTTTGTGTAAACTTACTTCTATTTAAAATCAATTTTATAAAATCAAGTTTATTCAAATTTCCGTTTAATGAACATAAATCAAAACACACTAACTCTAAGTGCCAGGTTGATGGCATTTTTTTTTTTTCTGTAATTAAGGACCTTCTTATTTTTTGAAGTGATTCTAAGGGAGCACCTTGATATTTTACTCTTTTAGTTTTCTTTGTGCTTCAATAATTTGAGCGTCTAGAGGGCTGTGCACGGATCGGATCGGATCGGATATGACCGATTTTTCGATCTGATCAGCACATATTTTATCAGATCGGATCAGATACGATATCCGCATTTTTATCCTTTTGAGAAGAGAGTAAGAGACGAAGAGAAGAGAAGCTAGGGTTTCAGAGTCACAAGCGGCCACTTAACTTACTGTCATATATATATTTTTCTTTATTTATATATTTATTTATTTATAATTATAAATGCGGATCCGCTGATCTGCGGATCAGATCCGCGAATGCTGACTAAAAATCCGCAATCCGATCCTCCACATGTGCGGATCGGATCGTATCTGATCCGATAGCTCTGCGGATTGGATAAGATTCGCAATTTTCGGATCGGATTGCGAATTTTACCGCGGATATGCGGATCTTATCCGATCCTTGAAGTCTTCCAATAAATTATGGGAAAGTTTTCCCATGTTACATATTAAGTAATGTTATTCAATGTTACACTTGGGTCCCCCTTAAACATGTTAATTTTGTCCTTTTTCAAAATTGAAAATCCTTTCAATGCCCCATTGTAGCAGAATGAAATGTCCTAAATGGACAACTACAAAGATTGGGCTTTTGAGATTGGATTTAGCTCAATTGTTATAACATCTTGTGGTGACTACCCTATCAACTTTACCCTATTTTTATACCGCTGCCAAAACCCCTTCCATTTGAAACAATCAGGAACGCCTTCTTCTGGTGTGGACGCCGCTGCTGCAACCATACTTATCGTTGCTGCTGCTTCTGATTGGTCGTCGTCCGCCGTCCATCGCCAATCCACAGCATGTTGTCGTCGCCGATTAGAGAAGGTTCATCAACGCCGCTGCCGCTGCAGAGATGCACCATCGTCCTTCGACAATTCTGCCGCAGTATATGCGTTGTCCTCCGTGATGTCCTAAAGAGAGAGTGATGTCGTTGTCGTCCCTTGATCAACTAAAAACCGCCATGAATTCGTATTGTGATAAAATCCATGACATGGAAGTGGTGAGTGTGTTCTGTGATTGAGGAAGAAAGGAAGAGAGAAATGTAAGAGAGTGAGCAAAGCTCAGATTGAATGATTAATTGCATTCATTTTCTGATTATTATGAATCTAATTCTGTTATTACACAACTAACTACATTTATACAAGGCTAACTACTTAACTAACTATGGTTACTTGACAGCTGTACATTAACTCTTCTAATCATCTAACTTGGTTAACTTAACTACAAGTCTAACTACCAATAACAACTTCCTAACCAACAGCCTCCCTCAAGCTTGGTGTGTGTATATCAAGCATGCCAAGCTTGCTTTGATTCTTCAAGAAACGAGCATGGGACAAGCTCTTAGTTAAAATGTCTGCAACCTGTTCTGAAGAAGGCATAGGTAACAGCTTTAAAGATCCATCTTGGACTGAATCTCGAACTGTATGGCAGTCTATCTCAATGTGCTTTGTCCTCTCATGAAAGACTGGATTAGAAGCTATGTGTATAGTCGACTGATTATCACAGAAAAGTGTGATTGGTTTAGCTAATTTCATCTTCAAGTCTCTAAGAATGTAGCTTAACCATCTTCCCTCACATGTTGCTAAAGCCAAAGCCCGATATTCTGCCTCAGCCGATGATTGGGCAACTGTATGTTGTTTTCTACTCTTCCAAGAAACCATTGATGAACCAAGAAAGAAACAGAAACCTGAAACTGACCTCCTAGAATCAGGACATGTTCCCCAATCTGAATCAGAATATCCTGTCAAGGAGCAATCTGACTTGGTTGAAAACATGATTCCCTTTGCTGGTGCTTGCTTTATGTATCTCAAAACATGTAGACCGGCTTTGAAATGAACATCTGTGGCACAGTCCAAGTATTGGCTTAACTTGTTGACTGCAAAACTGATGTCTGGACGAGTATTGGTCAGATACAACAGCCTTCCTATAAGCCGGCGATAGGGAGTAAGATCAGATAGTGGAGTACCAGAAAATTTTGAAAGAGGAGTAGAATACTCCATAGGAGTAGAGACAGGCTTAGCATTAAGGATCCCAAATTCTTTAAGCAAATCGGTTGCGTACTTCCGTTGATACAAAAGAATCCCATCTTTACTTCGGGCAATTTCAAAACCAAGGAAGAACTTAAGAGGACCAATGTCCTTAATTTTGAACTTGTTGTCAAGAAGCACCTTTACACGAGTGATCTCACTCATATCGTTGCCAGCTAATACCAAATCATCCACATACACAAGAATGGCAGTGAAGCCTTCAGCATTGCCCTTAGTGAAGAGGGAATGATCAGCCCGAGACTGCTGATAACCAGAGACCGTGAGAACAGAACAGAGTTTGTGATTCCATTGCCTGCTTGCTTGTTTCAAACCATACAAGGAGCGTTCCAACTTGCATACGCTATTAGGTGGAGCAGAAAGACCCGGTGGCACCTTCATGTACACGGTTTCAGGGAGATCTCCGTGTAAGAAAGCAGTGTTGACATCCAAGTGGTGAAGGAACCACCCTTTCTGAGCAGCAATGGCAAGAAGCAACCTGAAGGTGGACATTTTAACCACAGGACTGAAGGTATCAAAGTAGTTGAATCCTACTGTTTGAGTATAGCCCTTTGCAACCAAACGGGCTTTATGACGTTCAATGCTTCCATCAGGTTTGAGTTTGGTCTTAAAGACCCATTTGCACCCCACGGCTTTCTTTCCTGTTGGAAGAGAGGTAAGCACCCAAGTATTATTGCTTTCAAGGGAGAGAAGTTCATCATTGATTGCCTTTTTCCAGTAATCATGTTGGATTGCCTACTCAAAGCTTGTTGGCTCACGCGTAGCATCAAGTGCCAGGGAGAGAGTTTTGTGTGATTGTGACAGATTATCAAATGAAACAAAATTTGAGATAGGATATTGCAATGAAGATGAATTGTCATCCCTTGAACTAGATGAATTGCACATGAAATGCATGCAGTGGTAATCTGCTAAATGAGGAGGGGGTCTCCTATTCCTAGTGGATCTTCTAGGCATGCAGGGAAGTGGATTTTGATGAGGTACACTAGATGTAGGAATGCTATCTACATGAGGAATACCAGATGGAGATGAATCACTTAAGTTGGATGCAGAGCCTGAGCTATATGATGCATGAGAAATGTCATGAACATGTATATCTGGTGTAGCAAAGGGAGGTTCAGCATTTGAATTATTGTTGAAAATATTGTCATCATCTATAGCAGGTAATGCAGAATATTTAGGTAAAACAGAATCATCATTAGCATTATTTTGAGTAAAAGCAGTAACATTCATGAAGGGAAATATATTTTCATAGAACAGTACATCTCTTGAAATGAAAATTTGAGATCTGACAAAATCCAACAATAAGTATCCTTTGTGTGTGATCTAAATCCTAGAAAAACACATTTCTTGGCTCTAGGCTCAAGTTTAGTTCTATGTCCTGCAAGTGTAGATGCAAAAGCAAGGCACCCAAAAATTCTGAGGTAAGAAATGTTTGGTAGTGTATCATATAAAATTTGGAATGGACTCTTATCTTTTAAAACACTACTAGGAACTCGATTCAGAACATGCACAACATGAGCTATGGCAAAGGTCCAAAATTGTTTTGGCAAATTGCTTTGAAAAATCAAAGCTCTAGCCATGTTGAGCATGTCCTGATGCTTACGTTCCACAATACCATTCTGTTGTGGAGTTTCCACACAGCTAGTTTGATGAATTATTCCCTTTGAATTGAAGAAAGAGTGAAGATAAAACTCCTTTCCATTATCAGTACGAATACATTTTATTCTTTTATGAAATTGAGTCTTAATGAACTCAGTGAGTTTTGGAACTAAACTACCAACCTCAGACTTATTCTTCATGAAATAAGCCCAGGTAAATCTGCTTTTATCATCTACAATTGAAAGAAAATATCTATATCCTTCAACAGATTGGATAGCCAATGGGCCCCAAATGTCCATGTGAACTATGTCAAATCATTCAGATGAAAGTGAAGTACTTCTCGGAAAAGATAGTCTTTTATGTTTTGCTAGATGACAAGGTTCACATGGCTTATTCTTTACATTAAAATGTAGAAAATCATAGTTCTTCTGCATAATACCTAATCTATTATCTGCTATGTGACCTAATCTGCTATGCCAGATATCCCCCATATCAGAACTGTTTGTGAGTGCATATATTGATGCTTGTGCTTTATTGAGATGGATTTGTCTTATATGTGAATGAGATGCATATGTAATTGGAGTTTGTAGGATGTAAAGGCTTGCTGTGATGTTAGCAATGCCAATCATCTTCAAGCTCAGCCGATCCTGAATCTCACATTTTGAATCATCAAATAAGAATTTGTATGATAAAGAATGAGTGGCTTTTGAAATGGAAATTAGGTTGAATGTAAAATTGGGTACATATAGTACATTTGTTAAAGAGAAATTTTCAGAAAACATAATTGTACCACATCTGGCAATTGAAGTGTGATCGGTCTGACTCTTCTATAATATTTGAAAAATTTTAGAGAACAAGATACATGTGCAGTAGCACCCGAGTCTAAGATCCAATTGGTATTCTTCAATTGAAGTTTTGACATGGAAAGTATATGGTATATACCTGCCGATGGAGCTTGCACTTCAGTTGCCGGGTTTAAGCCTTGAGCAGGTTTGCCACAATGACCCTGTAGAAGATCAACCAATGCTTGTTTCTGTTCCTTAGAAAAAAAATAATCGAAGGTGTTGCCACTCTCCAAATTGTACTCACTGATATTCTGCAAATTACCATCAGTGTTAATGCTATTGATTGCCTTCACATCAGAATTCCTCTTGTAATGAGGGGGAAAACCATGTTTATGATAACATGTATCCACTAAATGGCCAGTCCTGCCACAATGTGAACGTTTCTTTCCTTGCTGCTTGTTATAACCCCCTCTCCCTCGAGTACCTCTTCCTCCACCTCTTCCTCTGCTGTCACTAAACTTCCCATCAGAGGAGATTTCATAGTATTGTGTAGCATTCACCAAATTCCTTGTGCTTTCCTTGGCGACTGAGTTAGATACTTGTCTCTCCTGTTGCAGTAGCATAGAAAACACAGAATTTGTATCGGGCAAAGGTGTCATCAACATTATCTGAGACCTAGCGGTATTGTAATCTTCACTTAGACCTCTTAAGAAACGTACTACATGATATTGTTCCCTATATTTCCGAAAAATGTTTCTAATGGATGAACAAGGACCTGCACAGTCACAAGGTGGAATAGGTTGAAATTTGTCTAGCTCCTCCCGTAGTCCCTTCAACTTAGTGAAGTAAGCAGTGATTGTAGAACTTCCCTGCTTGGTAAGAAAGATTTCTTCTTCTAGCTCAGTTATCCTAAACAAGTCACCATGGTAGAACCAATGTCTTAAATCTTCCCACAGCTCATGAGCATTGTCACACCATAGCACACTATGAAGGATTTCACTGCTAATGGAGGCATGTAACCAAGCTAAGACTATATTGTTACATCTTTCCAAAGCTTCAAAAGTACTATCTGTTCTATCCGATTTTGGGAGTGAACCGTCAATAAACTTCAATTTATTCTTAGATCTAAGTGCTATCTTCACTGATCTTGACCAAGAATGATAGTTCAGTGTTGTGAGGTGATTTGTAGTAAGTGCATTACCTGGATTTTCTCCATGATGCAAATAGAAGTGACTCGAGGGATCTTGCAGTAGACTCGTGCTGGATCTTCTGACATGACCTAATTGATGCTGCATAGATGCAAGCTGATTCATCAATTTGGCCAAATTTTCCAGATCTGTGGCAGAGAAACCATTAGAGCCTTCTGAAGAGAAGCTGGCTTCCAAATCTACTGTATCTGCCATCGAGAGATTTGAAAATTGTTGTATCTATTGAATCTTAAAAGAGAATGAGAGATTTAGGAACTTCCACGTTTAGTCTCGTGATCGGAGCCTTTAATTTCTCAATTTTAAGGTGAAATCCAATTGAGAAACCAAAGCAACTCTCATCAACTCTGTTGTATGAGTCTAATCGTGGAGCAGAGATTGAAGGTGAGAAATGTAGATCGAAGATGAAAAGAGAAGAAAGTGGGAGAACAAAGAGAAGAACAATTGTCTGTGCGATTTGCACAGTTCCGATTCATCAACTCTCAATCAAGAACTCAATCTTCCTAACTTCTCCACGCTCACCGCACCATGATAAAATCCATGACATGGAAGTGGTGAGTGTGTTCTGTGATTGAGGAAGAAAGGAAGAGAGAAATGTAAGAGAGAGAGCAAAGCTCAGATTGAATGATTAACTGCATTCATTTTCTGATTATTATGAATCTAATTCTGTTATTACACAACTAACTACATTTATACAAGGCTAACTACTTAACTAACTATGGTTACTTGACAGTTGTACATTAACTCTTCTAACCATACATTAACTCTTCTAATCATCTAACTTGGTTAACTTAACTACAAGTCTAACTACCAATAACAACTTCCTAACCAACATATTGTCGTCTTCCTCTTGCCATGAGAAACCGCCGCTGGAAAGAGCCCGTGGTTCCTGTTATCCATAGCCGCCGACCATGACCGGAGGGGTGGGTTGGTGCGATGATGGGCTGAGTTTCGAATCTCCAATGGGGCTCCTCGGTTCTTCCTTCCCTTTTTTTTCTATTGGGGTGAGCAAGCCAAGAAGAAACTAGAATCAAGCTGCCTAACGAATGAATCACAACCCAACTTTGAAGGGTTACTCTGCTGATCAGTCGCTGGACTAACAGAGGACTACTAAATAGAGTCCACAGAAGACGACCACAAGAGATCATGTCCATTAATAAAATAAGGGTGAAATTTAAACGGTCAAAAAAAGTGAAACATGATGTTACATACAAATAAAATGAAACATGTGAAACGCTTGCTAAATTATGTCCGATTCGTTACTATTTTTACTAGGTTTCTTATTTTCCCAAAGCAATAATGTCCGCCACCAACTACGTACATGCACTTATGTCAATGCTCTTGCTTACATTGTTGGATAAAGTAAATTTAAAGTGATGTTTCATGGTTTGGGTTCATGAAGTAATTCGGTTTAAAAATTAATTATCAATTTGATCCTTAAAAATTAGACAATTTAAATTAATCACTAAAAAAAACAAAAAATTAAATTATTTCTTTTGTCCATTAAATGATACCAACGTAATGTTACAAAATAAATTATGTTATCTATTATAAAGGATGGAGTTACAATGAAATTTTGGAAGAAACTAAAAGTTATTTTACAATAAAAAGAAGGATTAAAATAAAATTTTAAAAAAATTAAGATAAAAATAATGTATAACATATAACAAAATTTTAAGTTTCGGAGGGGAAGGGCATTATTGCCCCCTTAAACATAATAAAGAGCGAAGCTCCGCCCCTGCATATCATTATTTGACAAACGAGTGAAAGCGCTAATTTGATTTATATAATTTATTTTGCATGAACTAATTTAAGATGTCTGAAAAACATTTTAAAAACTATTTTAACTATTAAGTATTAACCACCCTACATAGTTAGTATTCAAAATTCACGAAGAAAGAAAGGGAAAAAAAAACAACATTCGTGTAAGTGTGTAAGAGTAAACTTTTATGCCATTAATTAAGAATTTAATTTTGAGGTACGGAGTAAAATTATTTTATACATGCATTCAATTACGCAACATTACGTGATAAAAAAAGTAAATTTTTTTTATTGATTCCATGATTATTTATCCAAAACAATGAATGTGATTATACGACTGTCTAAAATATTTTATATTATTATGGGAGAATTACTCTAAAGGACCGTTAGGGAGATTAAATTATTAAGAAGGACATTTTTATATTAAAAATATTAAGAATAACCAACTTATATAATATTTAAGGAGAATGACCAAATTTTCTTTTAAAGACACAAACATAATTTTAGATTAATTGCACATTTATTATTTTTTGAATATTTTTATCTAATTACCTATTATACTCAATTTTAATTATGCACATGTATTTATAACCAAATTCTTTTTTGTTGCTGCTAACTATCATTTCATTGTTATGATAAGACGTAAAATTATTCTTTCATTGAATTTTGTTATTTATTTATAATATTTCAATATAAAATTATTGCTTTTGAAACTAAAATTTAAAAGGGATTAGTTCGTTACCACTAAATTTTTGTATTAAAAATTACTATATCTAAATTTGCTAGTATTAAAAATTATTTATTATTTTAATAATTATTTATAATTACTGCCTTTAAATTATTTAGCAAATTTAGAAGCATTACTTATAAATAACTTTTTGTGACAATAATGTAAAGACAATAATTATTAATATATTTTTTAAAACTTTTATAAATGATATTAACTTATTTTAATAATTTTTAGTAATACAAATTTATAGGCAGCCATTTTTAATATAAAAAATTAGTTATAACAGATTAGTTACTTTTAAATTTTAGTTCAAAAAATAATAATTTTAAATTGAAAAAATAATAAATAAATAATAAAATTTAAATCAGACTAATTATACATTTTTTTCGATCGTTTGTTAGAGTCTCGACCCAAAAGTAGGGAGGTTCAACTCAGTGGTATCTAATGCTCCCCTTCGGCATTGCCATCAAGGAACACTAGACACCACGAGAAATACAAGAAGTTTCAAAATGCAGAGAAAACATGTAGAAAAGTACATAAATAACAGCAATCACAGATATGCATCATGCAGCAAGACGCTTCCACTCCTTAACCTTTGGTCCCAACTTGTCTCATTATCACCTTTTAGCCATTTTACAAGCGTGTAGTCATCAATTATCAACATAAACTCTTCCTCCTTCAAATTGAAAGTCTCTAATAACAGTTGGATGATCACCTCAATACCCTCTATCATTGCCTCTCTACGTACTTCCAGAGCAAACATCCTCCATTAGGCACCTCGTGTTATTCGTGGCATCAGATATCCACCCACCACAACGCACTGATCCTCTGATTTAAATATTCCACATAGCCACCATTGCCATTTAAACGGATTGGTGCCTCTGCGACACACCTGGAGCTTTGGCCTAGTCTTTTGAATCCTATCACTTTGACTCCACAAATTAACCGAGCTCATGACAGCTTCCCAGGCACCATCACTTGTAGTAACTAAATCATCAAAAATTCTTTGGTTTCTACATCTCCATATAACCCAAATGACAGCAAAGAGCATCCGAATCCATCTTTTCCTAACACCCCATTGAACTTCCTGAGAAGACCAAGCTTCAAACCAACACCTAATATCTTCCATTTCTACCCAAGCCACTTTAGCCCCAATTCAATGCTTTCCGCCATATTTTAGAACTAAAGCTGCAGTGAATAAATAAATGGTTTACCTCCAATGACTCCAAGCAAAGCGGACAGTTAGCATCAATTCTTGATATAATATTCTTCGACATCAGCCTCTCCTTCGGGTTGACAGCCTTTAGAACCACGATCCAAGATAAGAGTTCCACACATGGCGGTACCAAACCGACCCAAACACTATCATAAAAATGATTGAGGGTTGGTAGGCCAAGCACTTTCCTTGTAGCAACCTCCATAAACGATTTCACCGAGTATTTTCCATCCGGAGTATGAGTCCATAACATGTTGTCTTTATTACCTGCAAATAGGACAGCACTAGACTGTATGATTTCAAACTCTCTAACTGACTCTTTTTCACTCTAAAAGAACTCTCTTTTCCACTCAAAATTCCACACCCAATTATACCCAACCCAAATACCACAATCAGCAATCACATGGTTCTTTTGCTTCGAGACAGAGAACAGTCTAGGGAATTTCTCCATTAACGTTATATCACTAATCCACACATCTTCCCAAAATCTAGCAGTCTTGCCATCTCCAACACTCATTCTTAAACCTCCCTTAATGAGCTGTAAGTAAATGTCATTAATACCTCTCATCTCCGCAATATCATGCCAAGGACCGTTGGAGCGATTACAAACCTGATTCATTACTGGCTGATTAAGCTCTACATCATAACAAGAACTAATTATTCTCTTCCACAGCGGCTCACTCTCAACGGAGAAGCGCCACCACCATTTGAAGAGCATGGCAGCATTTTTCATTTCCAAGTCTCCGACCCCGAGTCCTCCATACTCCTTAGGTTTTTGGATTTCGCTCCATTTTATGGTTGGTAAGTATTTTCCGTCCTTCTTGCCTCCCCAAAAGAATCTGGACTGCAACAAGATAATTCTTTTGGCAACTCCTTTAGGCATTTTGAATAATCCCAGAAAGTACATCGGCAAGTTATTGATAACTGATTTAATGATCGTCAGTCTTCTTGCTTTTGAGAGAAGACTTGCTTTCCAGCAGCTTAATTTCTTTTCTAACTTGTCAAGGATTGGCTTCCAGGTAGATATTCGTTCGGGGTTTGCTCCCAATGGTATACCTAGGTAGGTTATTGGCAGTGTACCTAGTTCACACTGACGAGCGCTCCGCCCGAGGCGTTGCAACAAGATTAATCCGGGTTTCCCTTTTCCTTTGAAAACATGTTTTTAATATCGTTGTAGGGGAATCCGAATAGATTATGCCGCAAATAAGGACAGGACTCGATCAAACAAAAGAGTTGTCACAAGAAGCTTGCAACCAATTTAAAATTATCGAGTATAGGACTCGGGTCGTCTCCCAACGAGTTAACGCATGGGACGATTTTGGTTGTGAGAAGAACGAGGGTTGCAATTGTGAGAGTGGGTGAATGGTGATTAAGAAGAGAGATAAAGAGAATTTGATAAAAGGGGTGCTAGGCCATGGATCGAGATATCACTTGTGTCCCCATAAACGCCACTAATTCCCAAGTATAGATGCTTAGCATGCAACTCGCGAAGCCACACTCTACCAATCGGTCGAGTGGGTAAATCAACACCTTCCATAAGTCCCAGGGTTCTCATCTTCCAGAGCAACGGTCCTAGGTCCTTGGAACATGGATAAATCCTCCATGTTCACCTCATTAAGGACTCACTCTCTCTAGCAAAACCCTAGCGTCTACAGAAGATGCCAACCCAAAGATTAACAGCCGTGTCACCCAAGAAGGCACACTCACCAATCGGTTGAGTGGGTAGATCAATACCGTCCCATAAGTCCCAGGGTTCTCATCTTCCAGAGCAACGGTCCTAGGTCTTTGGAACATGGATAAATCCTCCATGTTCACCTCATTAAGGACTCACTCTCTCTAGCGAAACCCTAGCGTCTACAGAACGGCACCAACCCAAGAGTTAG
>JASCZI010151154.1:67524-83170 GCA_036250425.1 Stylosanthes scabra | reverse complement strand
GAAGAAATTGAAACAAAGAATTAGTAGCTTAGGGTTTAAACATCTCCAAGTCCTTAACACCTTCATTCACTGTTTTCTCAATCTCAATTCACTTGCACGTTACATTGTTACTTCACTGTTTTGGTTTTCACAATTGCATTACAACTCTCTCTATTTAGTGATTTTGTCTAGTCAATAAGGTTGGTTAAATTGTATTGCTTGTTCCGTCAATCCTCGTGGGAATGATATCCACTCACCGTGGTATTACTTGTATGATTCGGTATACTTGCCGAGTTTAGGATTGTAAAATCCGTGTCAAGTTTTTGGCGCCGTTGCCGAGGATTGATTAGTGATCAACATTATAATTCTAATAAATCTAGTTGCATTAGACCCTTTTTATTTTGTTTTAATTTTGGAGTTTCCTTCTCTGTTAAAGTTGGAAATTCCCATTGTTTGTTGCTTATTAGTGCATGCAGAGAAATAGAGAAGATTTAGGCTACGATTCTGAACCTGAAAGGACACTTTTAAGGAGAAGAAGAGAAGCTAGAAGAGCTAGACAAGCAGCCTTGGAGGAACAATTCAACATGGCAGCAAACAATGTTAATGATGATGATCTGAATCTGAACAACAACCGTGTTACTTTGGGACAATACATTAATCCCACTGCTGAAAGTTGTGGAAGCACCATCCGAAGGCTAGCTATTCAAGCCAATAATTTCGAACTCAAGCATTCCCTTATTTAGTTGTTTCAACAAGATCAATTTAGTGGAAACTACCATGATGATCCTAATCTCCACATAGCTAATTTTCTGCAGCTATGTGACACTCTCAAGATTAATGGTGTATCATCTGAAGCCATTCGACTGACACTCTTTCCATTCTCACTAAGAGACAGAGCTAAACAATGGTTTCAAGTTCAACCTCAAGAAAGCATTACAACTTGGGAAGATTTGGTGGCCAAGTTTCTGACCAAATTCTTTCCACCTCAGAAGTTAGCTAAATTGAGGCATGACATACAATCTTTTGCTCAAAAAGATGGAGAATCTCTTTATGAGGCTTGGGAAAGATACAAGAAGATGAAAAGGAGGCTGCCCAACAACATTTTCTCTGAATGTTTGCAAATTCAAATATTTTATGATGGTTTAACATTACAGTCAAGGGCTCAAATTGATTCCTCGGCTAGAGGATCTCTTCATACTAAGACTGTAGAGGAGGCACAAGATCTAATTGAATTGGTTGCTAATAACCAATATCTATATTCCACTCCTTCTGAAAGAAGCAATGTGAAAAAGGGAGTCATGAAAGTTGAAGCTTTTGTCACTTTGGTAGCTCAAAACAAAGCCTTAGCTCAAGAAATCAATTTGCTCAACAGCAAGTTAGGCAATGTGCAACTTGCAGCTATGAATACACAAATTGGATCCTGTGATTTGTGTGGAAACCAAGGTCATACAAGTGATGCATGTGCCATGATTCTTGATCAACCATCTACTACTGAGCAAGTCAATTATATGGGCAATGGTTCAAGGCAGCCGAACTTTGATCCTCATTCCAAAACTTATAATCCTGGTTGGAGACATCATCCAAATTTTGGATGGGGAGGACAAGTGAATCAAGGAAATCAATTCAACTAGGGAAATCAAAAATTAGAGGCAATTTAACAACAATAATAATTTCCAGCAGCAACGCCCTCCTCTTGTGCAACCACAAGCACCAAAGCAACCTTCTAGCTTGGAGGAAGCTCTTCAAAAGCTAACTTTTTCCACTGCCACATTTGTTGATGGCACTACTAATTTCATGAATGAAACAAAAGCTACATTGAAAAATCAAGAGGCTTCAATCAGAAACTTAGAGGTGCAAGTTGGACAGATTGCAAGGCAAATTAGTGAAAAATCTTCAAACACTCTTCCAAGTAACACAATTCTTAATCCCAAAGAAGAGTGTAAAGATGTGACATTGAGAAGAGGCAAGCAATTACAAGAGGAGAAGAAAGAGATATCCACAGAGGATAGTACCACTCAAGAAAGCCCCAAGGCAAAGCAAAAAGAAGAAGCTCACGTTTCCCCCTCTGAAGTCTCCAAGGAAAACAAACAAATCAAGCCTTATGTTCCCAAAGTTCCTTTTCCTCAAAGATTGAAGAAAGAGAACGTGGACAAACAATTCTCCAAATTTCTTGATGTGTATAGAAAGCTTCAAATCAAAATTTCTCAATAGGGAATGTAGTGTAGTTATTGACAAGAAGCTACCAAAGAAATTGAAGGATCCAGGGAGCTTCCAAATCCCTTGCACCATTGGGGATATCATTGTTGAAAAAGCACTTTTTGATTTAGGTGCTAGCATAAATTTAATGCCTCTGTCCATGATGAAAAGGTTGCAAATTGAAGATCTCAAGCCTACAAGAATTTCTCTACATTTAGCAGACAAGTCTATCAAGTATCCACATGGAGTTGTAGAGAATTTACTAGTGAAAGTGGACAAGTTTATTCTCCCTGCAGATTTCATAATTCTAGATATGGAAGAGGATGAATCTTCTTCTTCCCTCATTCTTGGGAGACCATTTTTAGCCACTGGGAGAGCACTAATTGATGTTGAGGCAAGGGAGTTAACCTTAAGGGTTCATGATGAGAAAGTGATATTTAATGATTTCAAAGCCATGCAATATCCCAATGAAACTGAAAATTGCATGAGGCTTGATATCATTGATTCCTTGGTCTAAGATATGTTTGAAGAGGACAAGGAACATGATATTGAAGAAATTTGCACCACTAAAGAAGACACTCACGTGGATGAAAGTCCAAAAAGTGAAGGAAAGAGAAAAATACAACAAAAATTGAAGCCTTTGCCACCTTCCCTCAAATATGCATTCCTTGAAGATGAAAGAAAAATTTTCAGTAATCATAAATGCATCTTTAAACAAGGAAGAAGAAGAGAAACTGCACAAGGTACTCAAGGAACACAAAACAGCACTTGGGTGGACAATTGATGATCTCAAAGGGATAAGTCCAACTATGTGCATGCACAAAATATTGCTAGAAGAGAATTCCAAACTTGTTGTGCAACCACAGAGGAGGCTTAATCCAACAATGCAAGAAGTTGTCCACAAGGAGGTGATGAAGTTATGGGATGCTGGGATTATTTACCCAATCTCAGATAGCACATGGGTAAGTCCTGTACAAGTGGTTCCAAAGAAAGGAGGGATGACAGTGGCGACTAATGAGAAGAATGAGCTTATACCAACAAGGACAGTCACAGGATGGAGGATGTGCATAGACTATAGAAGACTCAACTTGGCAACAAGGAAGGATCACTTCCCACTCCTCTTCATTGATCAAATGCTAGAGAGGTTAGCGGGGCATGCGTTTTACTGTTTCTTGGACGGGTACTCGGGTTATAACCAAATTGCGGTTGACCCCGTGGACCAAGAAAAAACGGCATTCACATGTCCTTTGGTATTTTTGCTTATAGACGTATGCCTTTTGGTTTATGTAATGCTCTTGCTACTTTTCAAAGATGCATGATTTCTATTTTTTCTGATATGATTGAAAAGTACATGGAAATATTTATGGATGACTTCTCTGTTTTTGGTGATTCATTTAGTGCTTGCCTCAACCACTTAGCTTTAGTGTTGAAAAGGTGCCAAGAGGCAAACCTTGTTTTAAATTGGGAAAAATGTCATTTCATGGTTATTGAGAGAATTGTTCTTAGTCACAAAATCTCACACAAAGGCATAGAGGTTGATAGAGCCGAGGTGGAGGTGATTGAAAAATTACCACCACCAATTAATGTGAAGGAAATTAGGAGTTTCTTAGGGCATGTTGGGTTTTATAGGAGGTTCATAAAAGATTTTTCCAAAATTGCTAAACCTCTAAGTAATCTGTTAGTTACAAGCACTCAATTCAATTTTGATGATGAGTGTAAACATGCATTTTAGACCCTTAAGAACAAGTTGATCACTGCCCCAATAATTGCACCCCCTGATTGGTCTTTGCCATTTTAATTGATGTGTGATGCAAGTGGTTATGCTATTGGTGTTGTACTAGGACAGAGAAAAGAAAAGTTGTTGCATGTGATATACTATGCTAGTCGTGTATTGAATGATGCACAGAAGAATTATACAACAACTGAAAAAGAGCTTTTAGCTATTTTTTTGCCTTCGATAAATTTCATTCATATCTTATTGGTGCAAAAGTAATAGTCTACACTGACCATTCTGCTCTCAAGTATCTTTTGTCCAAACAGGATTCCAAGCCAAGGCTCATAACATGGGTACTACTCCTTCAAGAATTTGACATTGAAATCAGAGATAGGAAGGCAGTTGAAAACCCAGTCGCAGATCACTTATCAAGGATTAAATATGGACAACCACTATCACCTTACTCCACCATCAATGAGTCCTTTCCTGATGAACACATCCTTGCCATCAAAGAAGCTCTATGGTTTGCTGACATAGCAAATTTGTTAGCAAGCAGAGTCATTCCCAAAGACTTCCAACCTCATCAAAAAAAGAAACTCTTCAACGATGCCAAGCATTTTCTGTGGGATGATCCATACCTCTTCAAAAGGTGTTCGGATGGCTTAATTAGAAGATGCATCCCTGAGACAAATCCACAATGTGCTATGGCATATCCATGGTTCTGAATATGGTGGACATTTTGGAGGAGAGAAAACAGCAGCAAAGGTTCTTCAAAGTGGTCTTTATTGGCCAACACTCTTTAAGGACTCTCATAACTTTGTCAAGAGTTGTGATAGATGTCAAAGAGTTGGCAACATTTCAAAGAAGAACGAGATGCCACAGAACTTCATTTTGGAAGTAGGGTTGTTTGATGTGTGGGGCATTGACTTCATGGGTCCCTTTCCTCCCTCACACTCAAACAACTACATTCTAGTTGCTGTTGATTACGTATCTAAGTGGGTGGAGGCCATTCCATTGGCCACTAATGATTCCAAGGTTGTTATTAGCTTTCTCCACAAATACATCTTCAACAGATTTGGTATCTCTAGAACTTTAATTAGTGATGGGGGTAGCCACTTCTGTAATAAACAATTAGAGAGCTTGTTACAATGCTATGGAGTTAAACACAAAATTGCCACCCCTTATCACCCTCAAACAAGTGGCCAAGTGGAGGTTTCAAACAGAGAACTCAAGAAGATATTGGAGAAGACAGTGGGAGCTTCAAGGAAGGATTGGGCAAAGAAAATTGATGATGCCTTGTGGGCATATAGAACAGCCTTCAAAACTCCTATTGGAATGTCTCCGTATCAATTAGTCTATGAAAAAGCATGTCACTTACCAGTGGAACTCGAGCATAAAGCATATTGGGCATTGAAGTTTCTTAACTTTGATTCTAAAGCTACAGGAGAAAAGAGGCTTCTTCAACTCAATGAACTTGATGAATTCCGAACAGAGGCTTATGAGAATACCAAATTATACAAGGAGAAGACAAAAAAGTGGCATGACAGAAGAATTCTCCACAAGAATTTTGAGCCCGGAAACAAGGTTTTGCTCTACAATTCCAGATTAAGATTGTTTCCCGGGAAATTCAAGTCAAGATGGTCTGGACCATTCAGTGTTGTTAGTGCCTCCCCGTATGGCCACGTAGAAGTTCAGAAGGAGTCTGATGGACCGAAATTCATTGTTAACGGTCAGAGATTAAAGCCATACCTCGGAGGAGAAGTTGATCGTCAGAAGATCACCCATCAACTCACTTAGAGAGAAGCAATGTCAAGCTAATGACAATAAAATAGCGCTTAATGGGAGGCAACGCATCATTTAAAAAAACCCAAAAAGATTTGTTTTTAAGTAGTAGTTTTTAGCAATATTAATCAAATCCATTCTAATCTCATCTCAAATATTTTCAGGTATCACACAAAACAGAAGACATTCAAAAGCAACAAAGAAGAGGAACAATTCAAAAGGATGAAGATTCAAGCAAGAGAGATCATACATAACATGGCTTAAAGAGTTTTCCCTAAACCCTAATCATCTCATGCATCAATATTATCATACCCATGCACGTAGACATTTAGGACAAACCATGCACACATGCACAGACCCTTGGGCGTTGAAAACGCCCCATGAGATGTTTTGAACGTCGGAACTAATGTAATTTAAGAGGTTGAGGTTGAAGCCAGCATTTTTAACGCCAAGCTTGGCGTTATTAACGCCCCAAAACCTCACCATTGCTGGCGTTTCAATGCCTGAGCAAGCGTTTTGTACGCCCAAAGCCCCCACCCTTCATGTGGGCGTTTTCAACGCCAAGGTGGGCGTTCCAATGCCCCACCACACTCCAATTTGAGGCGTTTTTAACGCCAAGGGGGGCGTTTCCAACGCCAGCACCTCCCCTTAATCCATGTATTTAACGTAGAGTCCCATGCATAATCATACATTTAGGCTTAGGTTTTCATGTAAACCATGCATTAACATCAAAACTTATCTTCATAACTTGTTAATCATCCATTTTTTCACTAATTCATCATCTCATATTAGGTATACTTTGGTTTTAAGTTTGGTGTTCCACCAAGTTTATCACTAAAAACATTCATAATTAGGCTTATGCATCATTAACCATTCATATTACTTAAACATATCATCAGACTTTAAGTTTGGTGTTCCACCAACACACTTGCATACATCATTCATTCTCTGTTCATTAGCATGTTTTCATTATTAAAGTTTGTCCACCTTGCATGATAATTCATCCGTGACTTCAATTGTCTCATCAATGTTTCATAATAATGCATTCTCTTTTAATTATAACCATAACTTTGGTATGCATTGTCTATTATTTTGTTTCCCACTCAATTCACATGCATCATTTAGGCTAGTCTACATGCATAGGCATATGCTTAGGATTCTCTGAACGATGCTTCATAACCACAACTTTTTTCTAAAGGAGTTTTCTTTTCAAAATCTTCATCAATAAAGTTCAGAGCACCCAAGGCATTAGCTATTCACCCGTGACATTGCATAAAGCATGCATTGCATTTTCATTTACCACATTCATTCATTATAAATAGATGCATCTGCATGCATACATTCACACAAACACAAAAACTCTTAAAGCCTTATACACTTATACTCTCTGCTTATACATCTCATTCTTCACAATTCACTTTTCACTTTTCTTTCCTTTGTTTGCTTAGGGACAAGCAAACCTCTTAAGTTTGGTGTTGCAGTTCATTAACATTCACTACTTTATTCATGGCACCCAAATCCAGGAAGAGGAATGCACAAGATGCACCAAGTGCTTCCCATGTTCCAAAGACAACAGAACCAACCTATGATGCAATAAGGTTCAGGTTCCTAGCCCATCAACAGCATTTTTTTGAATGAGTGGAGAATAGAATACCCATCATGGAAGTCCCTTTCCAATTCCATGCAAGTGAATTCCCAAACATCACAGCATAAGTTGAAATAACAGGGTGGCAATATCTTTGCAACCCAATACAAGGCAGATTAGGAATCACACTCCTTAGGGAGTTCTATGCAAATGCTAAGAAGACAAGAAGGGAAAGGGCGTCTAATCCTCCTGTTTACATTTCACATATAAGAGGGAAGGAAATTGACTATTCTCCTGAAAGCCTCAAAGTAATCCTCCAATTGCCTGATGTTGATATTGAAGGACCATCATATGAAGCAAGGAAGAGCTCAAATGACCAAAGGCTAGGTGACGTGCTAAGGGACATATGTGAAGACCATGCCCAGTGGAAATTGGATATCAAGGGAAAATGACGCGTGTGTGGCAACAAACACACAGTTCCGGGTTCAACTCACATTTGGAGCAGGTGTTGCTTAGAGTTCGTGACTCTGCCCCCGGCTCCCAAGAGTAACCTGCTGTCACCGGTACAATCCTGCTGTCACCAAGACCTCTTGCGCGTGAGCGAAATATGGAGCCTCTGATCTATGCCCAGGGCTGACAAACTTTATAGGATCGCCGCTGTCACCGGGTAAGACCTGTTGTCACCAGGTTCCCAAGCACTTGTGCCATGCTGCCGTGGCGAACCTCGTACGGTCAAGGAACTGCCACTATGCTAGCAGGGGTGTAGGGCGTATAGCTTTACGAGATTGACCCGTTCCTCTAACATGATCTTTATGGGGACTTGCAGCTCCGGTCATTTGCACATTTCACCTCACAGCCGAGACACTTTAGGACTCTACTCACTAATTGCAAAAATCATAAAAGCGAGAAAATAAATTGGCAGCATAACAGTATGTAAAATCGCGGTTTGCAGGAAAACAAACGGACAGAATAACGGTAAAGTAATTCGATTGAAATTGAAATTCGACAGAGTAACAGTAAAATAAACAAGTAATAAAATAAAAAGTCTGGCTAGTGAATGGACAATAAACCTAAAATGGAACCCTAAAAACTAAGCTAAATATGGAAGTGGGCTCTCCTGAAATGGTGAAAGGCTACTCTATTTATAGATGCTAAGAACCACTGATGCATACGCATAGAAGCTCTGAATGCGTACGCATCTGTGCCGAAACAGCCTTTTGGGCGTGCCTCCCACGTATAGGATGCGTACGCACGGCTTCACTGATGCGTACGCATCTGGTCCAGCAATGACCTTCTAGGTTTTGTTACGATCCTTTCGTTCCTTTCGCTCTCTTCGACTACTTCCGTTCCGAACTCCTACTATTATATCCTAAAACACTTAAGCACACACATCAAGGCATCATGTGGAACGGGAAACAGTTCAAAACAAAGTAAATATTGACCGAAATAGCAGACATTACAATTACAGCCCTAAGGAACTACTAAGTGCAATTTAACCTATTTTGCTAGTGTTTAACCGATGAAGAGGTGATAATTAATCAATTAAAGCAGTAAAATGAACCATTGAAACGGGTTTCATCACCTCCCCACACATAAATCTTGGCATGTCCTCATGCCCAATTAAATCAAAAATAGAGGAGTGAACACCAATGCTATGAAGGAATAATTATGCATACTTAGAAGGAAATCAAAAACTGTGCAAGAGTGGGCGGAGAGTACTGCAGCAAGTACTAACCCAACCGAATCGTTTAAGATCAAGGAAAAGATATAATTGATCTCACACAGTGCAAAGGTTCACCAATCACAGAATCAAGGAATAAGAACCTTACCCGGTCGTGTTTACGCTCAGCTCTCGGTGTATCGGGTTAAAAAGGCTCTCAGTTCCCGTCCAATTCCTGTTTTTCTCGACTTCCCTTTCATCTCGTCCGTCCATGCTGCTGTGTATACCTGTGTAATCATCAAAAAGGTCTTTTTGGGCTTGTAATGGGGCCAGGGTGAAGGTTCGGAAGTATTAATTTGGGAAAGGTGCGCTAAAAGTGTGAACATTCTAATTAATCCAAGACACCTATCCTGATATTCTTCACTCTGTTCCCATTTCCCCATTTTGTTTTCATGACACGCACTTCTTCTTTTAGTTGAATGGCACTTGCATTTTGACGTTGTTTTTCCGCAGCATTTGCTGCCTGAGGCGGCAAGGGTTCTTTTTCAGAGCTTTTCTTCTTTTTAATTTTTCATTCCCTTATCGTCCCTTTTGATGTTTGTGCGAGTGCCCTTTTCTTTTTCAGCGCTTTAGTGCATGCATGTGCCCTCCAAATGCCTTTGATTTTCTTTGGAGTTCTCGCTTCTTTTCATCCTTCACACGAATGGTTCATCTTGATTCCCTTCCTTTTCTTTTCTCAAAAATTTTAAAACCACCCTGCTGAATCTTGGATCAATCAGAAGATCAAGTAGGGTTGTGCACTGGTTTTTCACTTTTTGAGGCTTGACGTTTGGCTATAATAAGAACAAAGGGGATACAAGGCTCAAAGTTCGGGTGCAAAGGATTTTTTGTACAGGGTAAGGCTTTATTTGGTTAGTGGGCTAAAACAAAGAAGGCCTTAAATCATATGAATAGACAGAATATAAACAGCAACAGGCATGGAGAATCAGGCAAGGCAAAAATCGCAGTCATAGGAAAGGAAATAACACACATGAAGGAAAATTAAGTGGTAAAGATGACCACTTCGATTAGGCTCAAAACTCACATGATTTGTGTGTTCTTTTCCTTTCATCTATGATTGGATGATTATTGCAAGTGTGAAAATCAATTTCGGTTTAAGCATTTTGAAAATTTTCGGGTGGGTCCCCATGAAAAGAAAAGCAACAGTTTAAGATATACTAATATATAGCATAATATTCACATATAGCATATATTCACAGATAGAGAAAGTTAGTCACTACCAAGTTCTACAAAGGATAAAAAAAATATAGAAAAGAAAATATAAACAAAGATAGTAAGGATCAGGGAGATGGAAAATTTTGACCGTTGTGCTAGTGCCGTATATGCCGTAGTGCTAGTGTCGTATATGTAATCCACGAAGTCTTCGTGGTTTGAGAGATCAATACCCTCTCCTCCTCCTCCTCCTCCTCCTTTTTCTTCTTCTTCTTCTTCTTCTTCTTCTTCTTCTTCTTCTTCATGATTTGCCCAGCCGAATGCCATTTCTTGGCCCTCTTCTTCTTCTTCTTGCTCCATAGCCTCTGGTTGCTCCTCCTGAGGTTCATCCTCAGGATCCTCTTCGGGATCCTCCTCAGGGTCTTCTTCTGGCTCTTCTACGGGATCCTCCTCAGGATCCTCTTCAGGTTCTTCTTCAGGGTCCTCTTCGGGATCTTCTTCTGGATCTTCTTCTGGATCTTCCTCTGGATCCTCCTCTTCTTCCATTGGCTCTGCACCCGGTACGTATTCCGGGACTTGTTCTCCTTCTATTTCCGCTTCTTCTCCCGGTATGTATTCTAAGACTTCCTCATCTTCTTGTTCATTTGCTGCTCCCTCACCCGAAACATATTCTGGAACTTGTTCCGAGTCGGAGTCGCTACTCACATCAATAACCTCATCTTCCTGAGGTGCAGCATTCGCGGGTCCCGCCTCATCTTTAGCTCGACGGGCTCTTAATGCAGCTAACCTTCTTAAGAAGCGGGAAGATGGTAGGTAAACTTTCCTAGGAGCCATCTGCATATATTAAGCACAAGAATAGGGAATGAGCTTTTTATTATCTACCATTAACAATCAAGCAATAATTGACATGGTTACATTGAGCACAAAGAAGATTATTGCCATGTTATATTTTTCATGCAGTTGTTTATTGGTATTAATGGAACATTTATCCTAATATGCTCATTTAAGTAGGTGTTGATGCATAATAAAATTCAATTTCATATGTAACTAGCATGTGGAGTTAGCATATAATTAATCATATGAAATTTATGTTAAAAGAGCTTGGCATCATTTAATAAACTAGCGTGCAATTATAGAGTTACATAAACTAGCAACCTACATTAATTTTCCCTCATTCTATTGCATATAGGCAAAACACAAAAGCATACACAAGAGTCATCTAAGCCTACTCCTAACCATTACTAATTATTATTAAACTAAATCTAACATGCATACTAATTATTCCTAAACTACTCTAACCACCACATCTAAACTAACTAACTAACCAAAACATTATATAGTAATTAAAAGGAGAAGGGAAACAAAACTTACTTGGATTGATGATGGAAGGAGAGAAGGAAGAAGATAAGAGAAAAAGAGAAGTGATGGTGGCCTTTTATAGGCGCTGGATGCGTGGCCAATGCGTGTCGGATGCGTACGCATAGGAGCTATGCGTACGCATCAAGGTGACTTTCCACTTACCTTGTTCCCGCGCTTTGGATGCATACGCGAGCCTTATTTGATGCGTATGCATCAAGTTTTTTTTTAAATTATATACCCTAAGATTTGTCTAGTTGCATTTAATCAATTTAGGCACATTTAATCAAGCAAATATAGCAATTAGATGAGATTAGGGTTAGATAGATATTAACTTGGTGGGTTGTCTCCCACCCAACACTTTTGTTTAACGTCCTTAAGTTGGACATGCTGGTGTTGGTTCTGCTATTTCCACTTAGAGTTATTCCTTACCAAGTGCGTGTCAGCTCCTATGTCATGGTAAAGGATTTGCTCTATCTTATCCAGCATTCCGGTTGCACTTAGGTATTCTGCCGGTGGTTTTTCATAGGTTTTGTCCGGCTCCTTTTTCTGGTTTTTCTGATCTGCACAAAAACTTTCTTTCAGCTCTTTCTCTTCATCTTTCTGTATTATGTCTTCCTTTAGTATTTTCGTCCATCCTCTCGTCATTGCCTCAATCATTTCTATATGGGCTGACCCCTTACCGCGCATTCTCCCATCATCTTTTTGCAGGCTAAGATCCTTTCCCATTTTGACAATCTGGAATGTTTCAGTGGTCTTCCCAACTGAGAACTTAAACGTATTATCGTGATAGTCCTGCTCAAATCCTCCTGTTTTTAAGAATAGTCTCCCTAATAGAACTTGTGGTTTCCCTTTCTTTTCTTTTGGTGTTGGCTTGAGGATATGGAAATCAGCTGAAATCGTTAATTTCCCTATTGTGACTAGCACATTGTCCGCGATTCCGGCTATGGACATAATTCTAGTATCTACAGTGGAGAACACTTCTTTGCTTTTCTCCAGAGGGCCTAAATCTAAAGTATCATACAATTCATAAGGCATAATGTTCCTACAGGTTCTAGGGTCACATAACCATTCACGGATGTCAACTCCTCTTATTTTTCAGGTGACAAGACAAGCACCTGAGTCTTCACACTTTGCTGGCAATTCTTCCTCATCCTTCTTCATGCAGAATTTTTTTTCATCACTTTGCATTTCCTTTTTCCACTCATCTTCAGTTTCTCTTTCTTGGTCAGTTTCATCTTCTTCGTTGTCACTGCCATATTCTTCAAAAAAATCCATTAATTCTTCACTGTCTGCATCCCTTCCACCTTTTGATTCAGTCATTTTAAGCAATAGCTCTTACAGATGTTGTTCAGCCTCTTCGTTATCCGCATCCTCGGACTCGTCCTCACTTCTTACCTCATCGTGAATAGCATTAAGGAACCCTTTGGTGATTTCAAAAGTTGAGGTGGTAGAGGATCGGGAGTGGGTGCTTGAGGTTGGGGTTGGATTTGTTGGGATGTTGATTTTTGCAACATTTTTGCTACCTGATTTAACCTAATTGCTATCTGATTCTGCATTTCCATCATCTCTTGGTTTTCCTTTTGACGGATACGCTCAATCTCATCATACTTGTTTGGGGGATCATTGGCAGGAGGAAATTGTTGACGGAGTTATAGGGACCGATATCTGAAATTCTGAGTGCGTTGGGGCATAGTTGACATGTACGGTTGCCTGGATTGGGCTAGCTGTTGAGGAGTTGGATTCCACCGAACAGGGTGGCCATTTGGTCCTTGAACGCGATATTGCTTATTTTTTGGCGGTATGATGGTGAAATCTACAAAGTTTTGTGCAGCAGCTATAGTGTTATCTTCTTGAATTTGTAGACATTCATCTGTGTGGTGTGAATTGCAGGAGCAAATTCCGCAATACTTGATGGGTTTCTGTTGTGAGTTGTCCGCTTGTTGCTTCAATGTAACTGGCGTCACTGGTTGTCCCTCCTTGATCTCTTTCAACATTGCGGTGATATCTGATAAGGATTTCATCAGAAATGTAGATTCGGATGGTGCAATCTCGTGTATGAAGCTATTCTTTGCTCTTGTGCTGAAGTGCTGATTGGCATCAGCCACTGTTTCTATCATCTCCCATGCCTCTTCTGGCATCTTGTTCATCAAAGCTCCTCCATTGGAGGCATCGATCATTGCCTTATCAGTGGGTGTCAATCCTTCGCAGAAATAGTTGATAAGTAGGAAATCGGATATCGAATGATGGGGGCACGAAGCGAGCAACTTCTTGAACCGCTCGTAGTACTCGTGCAGAGTTTCCCCGTGGAGTTGTGCAATTCCGGAGATTTCCTTTCTGATAGCATTCGTCTTTGAAGGTGGGAAGTACTTTTCCAAGAACCTCTTCTTGAAGGTTGACCAATCAGAAGTTACATTAGCAGGCAGTGTATGGTACCAGTCTTTCGCCCTATCATCCAAAGAGAAAGGCAGAGCGAAGGCTTTCATTGCGTCGTCATCACCACCGGTCCTTCTAGTGGTGGCACAGATAACCTCAAAGTCCTTGATGTGCTTGATGGGGTCTTCACCCGGTCTGCCACAGAATTTCGGCAGAAGGTTTATTAGTCCGAACTTGAGTTCGAAGTTGGCATTCAGTTCAGGAAATCGATTAGGCTGGTTGTCGAAAGCTGTGCTCGCACCACCCAACTATTTGAGAGTAAGTCGTTCCGCCATGGTAGAGGTACCTGAAACGGAAGAACTAGATTGTGTGTCAGAATCAGAACTAGAATCAGAAAAAGGATTGTTATTCAATGCCAGTCTCGCAAGTTTGGCTCGACGCCTGGCCTGCCTTGTTCGACGTAAAGTTCGTTCAATTTCAGGATCAAACAACAGCAAACCAGGAGACGAATGTGACCTTAGCATACAAATAACAATTCAAAAAGAAAAATAAAAAGCAGTATGTACAGTATTCACAGATTATCAAAAACAAACAAATATTCCGTAGCATACAAATAACAATTCAAAAAGAAAAATAAAAAGCAGTATGTACAGTATTCACAGATTATCAAAAACAAACAAATATTCCGCTTCCCCGGCAACGACGCCAAAAACGTGACGCGCTCGCTCGGGGCGGGGACTTTCGTTCGTTGTAGTTCGGAAAGTCCCTTATCCCTTGTGGACGTCGTCTGGAACGTTTTAAAAAAGGTGTCACAGGGTGCAACCAAAATACTGAGTAGGACTCGGGTCGTTCTGCTCAGGAAGCGAAAGGAAAAGTCTGTTTTTGATTGGGGTTGGTTGCAGTTGAGTTTGTTGGAAAGTAGTTCGCAGGTTGAAAGCAGTTGAAGGCAATTAAAGGCAGTTGAAAGCAGTAAATAAGCAGTTAAAAAGCAGTAAATAAGCTGATAATAAAGGAGTGTCCCGACCTTGAGTTGAAATATGGTGCATCACTGTCATTGCTGCTATGTCCCAGATCGATTAGACACCTCCTAAGAGGAAACTCTGCTATATCCGAAACGAACTAGCTGTGTGGCAACGAACCCACAGTTCCGGGTTCAATTCACATTTGGAGCAGGTGTTGCTTGGAGTTCATGACTCAGCCCCCGGCTCCCAAGAGTAACCCGCTGTCACCGGTACAATCCTGCTGTCACTAGGACCTCTTGCGCGTTAGCGAAATATGGAGCTTCTGATCTATGCCCAGGGCTGACAAACTCTATAGGATCCCCGCTGTCACCAGGTAAGACCTGCTGTCACCAGGTTCCCAAGCACTTGTGCCATGCTGCCGTGGCGAACCTTGTACGGTTAAGGAACTGCCACTATGCTAGCAAGGGTGTAGGGCGTATAGCTTGACGAGATTGAGTCGTTCCTCTAACATGATCTTTATGGGGACTTGCAGCTCCGGTCATTTGCACATTTCACCTCACAGCCGAGACACTATAGGACTCTACTCACTAATTGCAAAAATCATAAAAGCGAGAAAATAAATTGGCAGCATAACAGTATGTAAAATCGCGGTTTGCAGGAAAATAAACGGACAAAATAACGGTAAAGTAATTCGATTGAAATTGAAATTCGATAGAGTAACAGTAAAATAAACAAGTAATTAAATAAAAAGTCTAGCTAGTGAATTGACAATAAACCTAAAATGGAACCCTAAAAACTAAGCTAAATGTAGAAGCGGGCTCTCC
>JASCZI010151154.1:20086-63652 GCA_036250425.1 Stylosanthes scabra | reverse complement strand
GAGTAATCCCATACTTGTTTGAGGACAAACAAGAATCTAAGTTTGGTGTTGTGATGCATGAGCATCATTAGTGATTTTAATGATTCATTTCTTGCAAACTAAGTAAAAATTAGTTTAATACTCAATCAAGTTCATCATTTTTTATTATCATAACTTTGAGTATTTGAATTCAATAACAATTGCAGGAATTGAAGAAGATTAACAAAGAAATTAGAAGAGAAAGAATTGAAGAAGAAATGATCAAAATCAAGGCAAGACAATTAGAAGAAGTTGAGGATTAATTGAAGAATTATTTGGAATTTTGGAAGATCACTTCCAGTAGGCACCCAAAGTGGGCATTCAAAACGCCAGAAAGGGCGTTGGAAACGCCAGATGGGGTGTTAAAACGCCAAGCTTGACGTTCTCAACATGAGCTCCACGTATAAACGCCCAAGCTTCAAACTTGCACCACACTTGGGGCGTTTCCAACGTGGAGATTTAGAGGCTACTGGAAGGTGCACCAAAATTGGATTTAATTAGTGAAAAATGGTTGGAAAATTAGGAGATGTAATTGGCTAAATCAAGGGCTTAATTCAAGGGATAAATTTGAAATTTGATTAGTAAGATCTCCTAGAGATAAGACAGAAATTAGATTAGTTGATTTGATTGGATTTGGATTTGATTTGATTTAATTTTGATTTTAGATAGGTGAATTAGTATAAATAGGTTTCTATAAAACGGACAGAATAACAGTAAAGTAAATTGATTGAAATTGAAGTTCGGCAGAGTAACAGTAAAATAAACAAACAAGTAATAAAAATAAAAAGTCTGGCTAGTGAATGGACAATAAAACCTAAAATGGAACCCTAAAAACTAAGCTAAATGTAGAAGTGGGCTCTCTTGAAATGGTGAAAGGCTCCTCTATTTATAGATGCTGAGAACCACTGATGCGTATGCATGGAAGCTCTGAATGTGTAGAAGCTCTGAATGCGTACGCATCTGTTCCGACACAGCCTTTTGGGCGTGCCTCCCACGTATAGGATGCGTACGCATGGCTTCACTGATGCGTACGCATCTGGTCCAGCAATGGCCTTCTAGGTTTTGTTGCGATCCTTTTGTTCCTTTCACTCTCTCCATCCACTTTCGCTCCGAACTCCGCTTGCTAAATCCTGAAACACTCGAGCACACATATCAAGGCATCGTGCGAAATGGAAAACAGTTCAAAACACAGTAAATATTGGCCGAAATAGCAGATATTACAATTACAGCCCTAAGGAACTACTAAGTGCAATTTGACCTATTTTTGCTAGTGTTTAAGCGATGAAGAGGTGACAATTAGTCAATTTAAGCAGTAAAATAAACCGTCGGAACGGGTTTCATCACCATCCTTCAAAAACCCAAATTTGGAATAATAGAAACCACAAGATAATAGCAAGCAGGGTTACAACCAATTTGTACACATAAAAACAAACCACAACCAATCAAGATAGCAGTTAAGAATCACACGCACAAGCCAATATTTACTCACTTACATTTCATACACTAACTTATCAAGTATTCTCAGTTAAAATGCATTTAAACCCCTACCTCATTTCAAATACTCCAACCGTAAGCTCCTAATACTGTTAGCTCCAGCGGCAGCAGCTCAACGCCTAACCCAACGCGACTCTAAAATGGCAGGACTTCTAATAGCGCGTCAAAAACCTGTTTTTGTGCACTAGCTACATTACAACAGCGGTATTACAAGACAAAGTAAGCGCCAGAACAACCAAATTGAACGGAAATACTAAGATAATAATTCACCAACTCTCACCACGTTAAATAACAAACTTCAACAGCAGCACCATGGCAACACCAACTTCACCAACTCCCTTTTCTCTTAACCCGCAACGGCAGCAAGCTTCAAACCCGACATGCAACCACAACCGCTCAACCTTACGACATTTAAGACCCCAACATTCTCAACAACTCACAACAAAATACTTAAAACGAGGATTTCGGAATAAGAGCTTACTGAAATATTGGAAGAAACAAAGGAGCAGCAACTCCGGCAGCGGCAGTACTGATGGTGACAATGATTAGAACTTACATGCAGTACCAATTTACAGCCCCAATCAGCGATGACAACAGCTCAAGCTAGCAAGGTAGAACGGAAAGGTTTTCCGGTGAGTAAAGGCTGAGACAAGAAATCGGAAGAAGCATTAAAAGGTTGTAACAGAATCGGGAAGCAGATAAAGCAGGAGCCTTACCGGGTATGTCAACTCCGGCGACCCAAAAGCGTGACGGCACGACATGCAACAACGGTTCTGACTTGGTGACTCGACAGCGACGGCGATGAGCACAGCAGCGGCGACGAAAAACAGAACGCGACAGTGGCAGAGGAACTTGATGGCGGTATCTCTAGGGCGTCGCTGGTGACTTCGAAGAGACAATGAATGGAGGCTTCGTGGTGGTGGCGGCGACAGAAACCTCTGTGAACAACGGTGGGGAAGGTGACGGCGACGGGTTCTCTTCCAACGCCTCCCTCTCTCTCATCGATTCTCTCTCTCTCCGTTTCGTTCTCTCTATCTCTCTTTCTTCTTCTCGGCGACGGCGGCGGCGGTGAAGGTGGGTGCCGCCGGCGCCGCCTTCTCTCTACTTGCCTTCCTTCTTTGTTAATGTGTGTTAAGGTTTTATGTGGTTTTGCGTGACTGTTGTTGTTGTTTGAAGGGGGAAGGAAGAAACGTTGTGTGTTGTTGTGTTTTGTTGTTGTTGTTTGAACGAGAATGCTAGGGAGAGATGTGAGTGACGACTGATGGGAGAGATGTGAGTGACGACTGATGGGTGTGAGTGTGAGTGAGAGTTAGTGAAATTAGGGTTAGGTCTAGGTGAGTCCTAATTAGGTTAGTGCATTCTAGGAGCTAGTTCAAAATTGGGGAAAAAGGGTAATTAGACCAAATTGAAGGGTAATTGGCTTAATTTAATAAAACCGCAACTTAGGGGCGGGTTCATAAAATTGGGTTGTTACATTCTATGAAGGCCAAAAAAGAGAGTGTACGCATCAGAGCGTGGACAACAAGCAAAATGAAGGCCAAAAAGGGAATTTCAAGCCAAATGGAGGCCTATAAATAGAGGGGATGCTACCCCATTCTCCACACACCTTCTTGAACCCCTTTTTGGGGGGTTCTAAAGTCTTAAATAATTTTTGAGAGTTTTTGGGGGAACTTATGTTCTCCCATGTTCTCTCTTAGTTAAATCATTTTAGTTCTTAGGATTTTCATTTTCTTGTAGCCACATTAGCCAAACATTTTACTCCTTTTATTGTTTGTTTATTTTACTGTTACTCTGCTGAATTTATGTTTTAATCAAATTACTTTACCGTTACGCTGCCGATTTTCAACTTCTGCTTTTATCGCTTTACTGCAGTTATTCTGTCCGTTTGTTGTCTTACGATTTACCATTTTACTGCCGTTTTTCTGTCCATTTACTTTCTTACAAACTGTGATTTTACATACTGCTATGCTGCCTGTTTATTTTCCCGCTTTTATGATTTCTGTCAGTAGCGAGTAGAGTCCCATAGTGTCTCGGCTGTGGGGTGAAATGTGCAAATGACCTTAGCTACCAGTCCCCCATAGGTTGGATGGGGAGGAATGGGGCTAAGTCCGTTACTGCTATTCGTACGCCCCTGCTAGCAAGGGTGAGGGCCCTGCGACACGGATTCACCACGGTGATCAAGGGCATTCGAGCAGTGGGCCTGGTGACAGCAGGTTCCACGAGTTCTTTCAACATCAAGTTGTTGACTGTAGACTCCACCGTCATGCTTACACCGCTAGTGAGTTTACTCCAGTAACGCGGATCTACTCGAATCCATCGTGGGATCAGTACCTCATAGTTGGTATGCCAAGGATATGTAGAGGATTAACTTCTCCACTCTACCCTGGGTGGTGTGTTCCTCCTAGCTGACAGCTCATCCGACCTAGGACATAGCAGTGATCAGAGAAATGCACAGTATTTCAACCCACGGCCAGGGCACTCTCTTATCATTACTGTCTTTTACTTGCTTTTACTTGCTTTTAATTGCTTTTAACTACGCTCTATTTTCAAACCAACAATCAAATCAACTGCAACCAAACCTCCAATCAAAAGTGAACATCATGTTTCTGCTTCCTAGGGAGAACGACCCGAATCCCGTACTCGGCATTTTAAACTTGGTTGCACCCTGTGACACCTTTTCTAAACGGTGACAGGGCGATGGAAAAGGTTTTGAACGACAGCCCCATCCCGAGCTCCGTCAAAGGGTCATTTAATCCTAGTGTTCTAGCAAAATCCTAATTCTAAATAATAAAAAGAGTAGGGATAGGAAGGTGTTACCATGGTGGGGTGTCTCCCACCTAGCACTTTTGTTTATTGTCCTTCAAGTTGGACATTGGGAAGATCTTGTCATGGAAGCTTGTGCTTGAACTCATCCTTGAATCCCCACCAATGCTTGAACTTTGTAGGCCCTAGGGGATTCAAGCCTCTAAAAGCTCCAATGCAAGGAGTGACCTCCCAAAAGTGATGATTCATGAAGCTTTTTCCAGGATCCCAAACTCGGTTAGCCCACCCAAGCTTTTCTTGAAATCGCCAAGGTCCCAAATACTTTTTCAAACTCAATGCTCCAACCTTAGCTCTATTGTTGTGAAGCTTGTGAAGGAGTCCACTACAGGCTTTGAACCTTGATTCATCTAACTCCATGGAGTCCATTTTCCTTTTGTCCAACACCCCACAAAGAGCTTTAAGTTGACCATCTGTTTCAAACAAACCATAGTGTTGTGGGCCAAGACAATTCATATCATAATAATTTACCCACTTGAAGTGCAATTCGAATGGTAACTTGGGAGGGGTTGCTTCAAATGAAGCAGAATGAAGAATCTCTATCCCCTTTGGCTCCTTATCCTTGTCTTCCACCTCTTTATCAACATCTTCCGCTTCTTGATCCTTTTTTTCCTCTTCAATCTCTTTTATGCACTCATGCAACTCGCCATGACTAAGACTTTCAACATCCTCCTCACGTAGCAGGGCATATTCCCTGTCTTCTTGGTTGGCGCAAAGAAACAAAGTAGGAATCCTTCCCCATTGATTTGAGGGGGTGTCTCCGGAGTTTAAATGTTGGGAGGTGCTTGAGGAGTTGTTAAAGTTACCAATTGCGGATTGGGTCATCAAACGAATTACAATCGAGTGTAACGTAGTTACTTGATCGTCGATTTGTTTTTGGATTTCCCAAATCTCTTTCCTTTCTTGACATAACAGCTGAAATACTTATTCGATTCCATTTTGAGAAGGCGGGTATGGTGGTGAAGGATCTTCATATCCATAATATGCATCACTAAATCCATTGGATTGGTATGCGTCGCATCCAAGATCATGGGGTTGGTATGATGTAGGATTCCATGGAGCGTATCATTGATTACACGCGTAATATAACTCCATCACTTGCTTACTCAAGCTTCTGATGAACTTGGGTGATAGTGACATTCCCTGTTTCACTCAAAAAATGCCCAGCACAGATAAAGCAACAAAGAAAACGACTACTCTAAAAAAATCAAACGAAAAGACTATTTACAATCAATAAAAAAACAAACAAACACTTCTGCTTCCCCGGCAACCGCGCCAAAAACGTGACAAAGCTCGGGATGGGGCTGTCGTTGAAAGCCTTTTCCCTCGCCCTGTCACCGTTTAGAAAAGGTGTCACATGGGTGCAACCAAGTTTAAAATACCGAGTACGAGACTCGGGTCGTTCTCCCTAGGAAGCAAAAACGAGATGTTTACTTTTAATTGGGGTTTGGTTGCAATTGATTGTTGAGAACAGAGCGCAATGAAAGCAGATTAGATATAGTAATAATAAAAGAGTGCCCGACCATGAATTGAAATACAGTGCATCCCTATCATCACTGCGAATCTCAGGTTGTGTGAGCTGTCACCAAGGAGGAACAAACCATCACAGGGTGGAGAAGTTAATCCTTGTCCGCATATCCTTGGCATACACAACTGTGAGGTAACTGATCCCACGATGGACTCGAGTAAATCCGCGTTACTGGAATAAACTCCCAGCGGTGCACGCATGGCGGGAGTCTGCAGTCAACATCTTGAGGTTGAAAGAACTCGGTGAATCCTGCTGTCACCAGGATCACACTCATGCATCAAGGCACCAAATTGAGTCTGTGTCGCGAGGCCCTCACCCTTGTTGGCAGGGGCGTACGAATAGCGGTAGCGGACTTAACTCCGTTCCTCCCCATCCGACTTATGGGGGATCGGCAGCAAAGGTCATTTGCACATTTCAACCGATAGCCGAGGCACTACGGGAACTACTCGCTACTAACGGAAATCATAATTATGGAAAACAAAATGGGCAGCTGATGAGTGTGCATCATTGATGATTTTAGGCCCTAATTTCATGTGTTTTTAACGGTAATTTAGCTTAATACTCAAGTAAATATATTCAAATTACAATCATTTACTATCTTGAGTGTTTTGATTATATTTTACAGGAAAATTACAAAGAAAAGAAATTAGGAGCAAAGCATAACTTGAAGAAAGAAGAAGAATTGAAGAATCAAGGCAATTTTAAGGCTGGGTATCGATACCCAGCAACATGGTATCGATACCCAAGGAGAAAACCCACACCAAATCACGTCCAAGCATGGATCAGGCGTGATTCAAGGCCCAATCCACGCTAGGACCGCATTTAGGCCACGCCTAGGCGTGGGCTTTCACCACTCACCACGCCTAGGTGTGGCAGTGTAGCCCAGAGCACGCCAGAATCAAGTCCAAACGTGCTCCAGGCGTGAATCATCACTCCATGACCGCGCCACCTTCAAGTTAGAGCGTGGGCTCAGCGTGGAAGAAGGCCCATGACCGCGTTTAAGTCATGCTTCAGCGTGAGCTAGGCGTGGTTACTCATTCAAGGTCCAAGACATGATCTTTAGTCCTAAGGCCAAGCCCAATTCTGCAAGCTAGTCCGAATCAAGTAAATGTTAATTAGGTTTAGTTATTAGTATATATAGTGATAAGTTAGGTTTAGGAGGGGAATGAAGGGATTCATTCATTCAGCAGCAGCACACTTACTTTAGATTCAAGTTTCTCTTCTCCTCTGCTCATCACGTTTCAGTCATTAAGATTAGGGTTTGTTCATCATGAATTCTCCCTCTCTTCTTCACTGTCTTGTGCCGTGTATGATGATGATGAGCAGCTAAACGTTTAAAGCTCAGGGATGAGAGCTCTGTTCATCCCAAGCATAGATCCATGATTTGATTTCAAGTTTTCTTCTATTGCAAGCTTCTCAATTCTATGTGCAACGTCTTTGCTCTTCAATTTTGGGAATTAGTTAACTGAGAGGTAACTCAATTCCTTGCCTTCAATTTAGTGATTTTGAGAGAAACCTAAATTGTTTGTGTATGAGATTTGTACTTCATAATTAATTAATAAATTAGAGATAATTAATTGGTTGATTATGCTATTGTGTGAATTCCAATTAGGGTTTATTAGATTAGAGATAACTAATTAATTCCTTTTGTGATTTACATAATTGAATTGGAATTGTTCTTCACCTCTTCTCCTATTTGATTAATTAAGAGATTGATAATTAATTAGGATTAGAGAAACTAAATCACTAAGAGATTAGGGTTTAGTTAATTAGGGTTCTATGTGAATTGATGATTGCTTGCATGAGAAGTAACTTGTTTATTTGAATTAGGGTTGTGTTTGCGTGGATATCTCTTGTTCCTTGGCTTGTCCTTCATTATTATTCATTAATTCTCAATTACTTGCTTGCTGTCCAAGTTTGCAAATTAGTGGTTTAATTAGGATTTGATTGATTTTGCATGATTTTAGTGATTAGATTTGATTAGGATAATATTAGATTTGATTAGATTTGAATTTGATTTGTTTTGATTTGATTAGGATTAGTTAGGATTAGATTTAGATATATCATATCTCTCTTGATTTTTATTTGGTCTAATTAGATAATTGATTAATTATTATTGATTAGTCTATTAATCTCCGTGGGAACGATACTCTACTCACTCTTTATTACTTGATACGATCCGGTGCACTTGCCGGTGGAAGTTTGAGATTCCGAAAGGATTTCGGGCATCAGCAGCATGACGGCGGGCATTAATCATAAAATTGAAGAAATTAAACGGACAGAGTAACGGCAATAAAATGATTAAAATCGAAGTTGAAATATGGTAGAGTAACGGTAAAATAAAATGGTTAAAATTGAAATCTGACAGAGTAACAACATATAAAAACAGACAATAAAAATAGTAAAATGTTTGGCTAGTGTGGCTAAAAGAAAATGGAGACCCTAAAAACTAAAATTATTTAACTAAGAGGGAACATGGGAGAACATAAGTTCCCCCAAAAACACTAAAAAATTATTCAAGACTTAAGAACTCCCAAAAAGGGGCTCAAGAAGGGGTGTGGTGAATGGGTTAGCATCCCCTCTATTTATAGGCCTCCACTTGGCTGGAAATTCCCTTTTTGGCCTTCATTTTGCTTGATGTCCATGCTTCAATGCGTACGCATCTGTTTCCTATGCGTATGCATAGGTCAGAATTAAAATGTGCCTTGCGCGTCACTCCCGCTTGTGTGCGTACGCATCGAGTCCATATCCGTACGCATATAGAACAATTATACACCGTTGCGAAGCTCTAGATGTTAGCTTTCCAATAGCGTTGGAACAAAGTCATTTGGACCTCTGTAGCTCAAGTTATGCCCACATTAGTGACAAGAGGTTAGGATTGACAACATCAGGAAATTTCTGGGCACTGAACTTCGAACGCGCATTTCTCACAGAATCACTTAGAATCCGACAAAGTGTTCAACATGAGAGTTGTAGGTATTGAATTTTTCTTTTCAAAGAGTCCATGTTTGCTCCAATCCGATGACTATAGCTTAGTTTCTCATATTTTCATTCTTGCTCCTTTTGCATCCTTGGCCACTTCCAATCCGATTCTAACCTATCTAGGCCTGAAACACTCGAACAAACACATCAAGGTATCAAATGGAATGGAAATTAAGTATGTAAGTGAATGTATAGCGAATTATGGAAAAAAATGCATGTATTCACAATTTAAGCCCTAAGGAACAAGAATTCATGAAGGCATTCAATTTGCAAGTATTTAAGTGAGTTTGGTTTAATAATTTGCTCATTTATAGCACAAAATAAACCATCAAAATGGGGTTTATCAATTTCACTCCATTTTATTGTTGGCATTCCTTTTTTCCCATTGCTTCCTCCCCAACAGAATCTTGTTTGCAGCGATATGATCTTCTTAGCTACTCCTTTTGGCATTTTAAATAGCCCCAAGAAGTACATCGGTAAGTTATTGATTACCGACTTTATGATTGTTAATCTCCCCGCTTTAGAAAGTAGCCTAGCCTTCCGACCGCTTAGTTTCTTTTCCAGTTTCTCCAACACCGGTCTCCATGTAGACACCCTTTTTGGGTTTGCCCCCAATGGAACTCCCAGATACATCATTGGCAGTTTCCCAACTTCACACCTCATCGCTAATTTTAATCTTGTGGCTGTCTCCTCGCTACAATTAATCGGAATCAAAATTCTTCTATATTTTCTAAGTACCCTCGGCTTTGCAGGGTAAAAAAGAATGGTGTCGTCTGCAAACTACAAATGCGACAACATCACTTTCTACTTTCCCACATCAAGACTTTCAACCATGTTCAGCTGCATTGCTCTGTCTTTTAATTTGTTTAGCACCTCAGCTATTAAAACAAATAAGAATGGAGATTTGGGTGACCTTGGCATAGTCCTCTTTCCCCTGTGAATGGTTTCGTTGGCGACCCATTCACAAGGATGGACATGCTGGCTGTCTCTAGCAGATCCTCAATCCACCTTCTCCAAACAAAACCCAAATCCCATTCGCTCAAGTACATGCTGTAGGAATGACCATCTTACCGAATCATATGCTTTTTTGAAGTCAAACTTTATAATGGCTCTGTTGCTTTTTGCCTTTTTCATCCATGCTACAGTCTTACACGTAATTAGTGCACCATCCAAGATCTGCCGTTTTTGCACAAAAGCTGTTTGGGCTTCACCAATTAAGTCTCCCAACAAAGGCCTTAATCTAGCAACTAGGATATTAGCCACCACTTTGTAGATACATCCCACCATGCTAATCAGTCTTAGGTCCTTTATTTCCTTGCCACTCCCCGGTTTTACTGCCAAGGTCACCCATGTCATGTTTATCCCTCATGGCATTCTGCAATCCTGAAAGAAGTTTCTCATCGTGTCAGTGAATTCCTTCCCTATTGTACACCATGTCTCCTTGATAAACCCAAGGTTCTAGCCATCTGGTCCTGGGGCTCTTGTGGATTCACACGCCCACACATGATTTTTAATTTTCACCATCTATAGGAATTCTTTCAATTTCCACTGCTTGCAGATGAGAAATCTTGTTTACTAACCCATCTTCAAAGTAAACATTCGGCATTGGGTACTGTGTGTACAACTCTTTGAAGAATCTTCTTGCTATCATCTCTTCTCGACTCCCTTACATTTCTTCCACCATATTCTATATCATCAATTCTGCTTTTTCGTTGCCTTATCGTAGCCTTTAGGTGAAAATACTTCGAGTTTCTTTCATCTTCCTTCACATACCGGTCCCTGGATTGTTGCTTCCAAAATTCTACCCGCCTTCTGCACCAAATCTGTACCTGATTTTTTAAGGCAGCTCTCCTTGCTAGGTTCTCCTCAGTTCTTTCCTCTTCTTCTAGTAACATGTCCGTCTTTGCTAGTTCTTCTTCAAATATCCTCACTTTCTCATCAACATTGCCAAACTTCTTTGCATTGCAGTTTCTTAGCACAAGTTTCATCATTTTCAGTTTCATCGCCATTGATCCTTCTGAAAGCTTGTTCCATTCGTTCTCAAACATCTTGTTAAATTGTGGGTGCTTCAGCCATATATCAAGTGATCTGAACGGTCTCGGCCCCCAATCCTTCTTCTCCTCCTCTAAAACTAATGGCACATGGTCCGATTTTGCACACTTCAGCGCTTTCACCATCAACTTCGGATATACCTGTAACCATGTTGTGTCCAGGCAGAACCTGTCTATGAAGCTTGCTGATCTTCCGTTGCGCGATGTATATTTTCTACCCACGAGTAGTATATCAACCACCTGCATATTCTCCAGCCATTCTCTTAACTCCATCATTCCAGTATTATTTACCTGTCCACTACTCCTATCGGCTACCTTTGTTACTTCATTAAAATCTCCAAACATTAATACTAGAATATTGTAAGCTTATTTCACTACCAGAATTTCTCCCCACACTTCTCTTCTTTTGCTCACCGTGCACGGGGCATACACCAGGATCACGACAATATCTTTCATCGCCTCCTTTAAGCACCCTATCAGTGTCATCCATCTTTGTCCTTTTATTACTTGATCAACCTTCAAGAATGCTTGCTCCCAAACACAGACCAGCCCACCTCCCGTATTTACCGCGTCCACAGAATCCCAACCATACTCAATATTTCCCCATACTCTTCTAATTTCGTATTCTTTGATTTTTTTCTGCCTTTGTTTCTACCAACCCCAATATTCTAATTCCATTTTTTCTCACCATATCATTGACTACGCCTACTTTCCCCTTACACCTCAATCCTCTACAATTCCACAGTAATATCATTTGGAGACATTTTTTTATCACCTACCTCTCTGTGCTTCAGCTTCTTCTTTCCCCTTTTTCTGGTCTCTGTTTTCATCTTCTGGCCCTTTTTAACATCTGTCTCTTCATCGACCAGATACTTTGTCACTCCTTCTTCCAATTTGCTGAACAACCCAATTCTCCTCCATGTGTTCCATGTCCTTCTTGCATCTGTTGATTCATCCTCTATCTCAAATTCAGGTTCATCAACCTCGTGATCTTCCCGTTGTTCTTGTATGCTTAATCTGACCTCTTTGCTCTTCCGGTTCTTCAGTTTGATTAGTTTTCCTCTCTCTTTTTTCTCCTCTTTCTTTCTTAATTTTCTTTGTTTTTTCTTTGTGATTTCCTCCCTTAGGGCACTCAGTGTTTGCCGTTCATCTTCATCACTGTTGTCACTTTGAGTTTTTCTTTCAACCCAAGGAGTTTGTGATGGGTCCGATACAATTCATCACTCTCCACCCGACCCACAACATCATTTGCATCAGATGGATTCAATTGGACCATGTCTCTGTTTTGATGGCCCAAGTTATCTTTTCTTTTTCTTTCTGGCCCAAATTGTGTCTCCCTAATGACCTCAACCGTGTCTTTATCATCATGTAGAGTATCCGTTTTTACTTCACTGGCTCAATTATTTCCTTCCCCACTACCCAAAGACGTTACCCGATCTTCGCGTCCGTCGTTACACGCGCCACGGTTACGCGTTGTTGTGGTTTGGATCCTATGGTGAGACGTTTCAATTGCCTACTTCTTCCTCCCGCCAGACTTTTCACCTTCCGTTCCTGAAACTTCGTCATCTCCATCGTGTTCATCGGCATCTTCTCCTGTTAAATCTCTTCTATTCATCGGAACTTCTTGCTTTTTTTTAGCCTCCCCATTGGTTGTTTTTTGGCCCACTCTTATTGGCGGCTCTTTATCTTCTGGGTAGGGTTAATCTCCGCTTGTTTCTTTGACATAAATTAGGAACTCCTCCCCTTCCACTATCACCTTCAGCATTGCCTGTATGTTTGGACCAAGCCCGATATCTACCATTACTTTGAAGGCACTGTACTGTTGATCCTGTGTATCCTCAACGTATATTACTGGCCCCCATATCCTGCCGATTCTTGCCATGTTCTCTCTACTCCATGCGTGTAAAGGTCGTCCTATCCCCTTAAGCCACACCCTTCTTGACCGATTAGCTTCCGATGTTGTCCATGGTCTCACCTTTATAAAGTGGTTTAGCATGAACGCTAACCCTGCTACCTCCTCCATGCTCCTTCTTGTATCAAAGATCATTAGCAATTTCTTGGATCCTAGCATCTTTACTTCTTTGATTGTATACCAGTCTTTCAATACTACCGCTTTCATTTCTTGGTACTTGATTCAGTTACTAGCCTCCCCTACCAGGCTTCTCCTTAACTTTTCCACCATGTTATCATTTGCAGGTAGCTCCAGCTTTGAATCTCCAAAGCTTTGAATCTCATTATCATCTCTCAGATTAAGAACCAGGTCCTTCCCAGTTTCACTTGTTACTGCCTCTTGATACATTCTTCTCCCTTGCCTCTCATCATTCTTCTTTTCACTTTGTCTTTGTCTCTATTCATGGGTGCTTTCACGGATTCCTTCATATCCTTTCCGTTCTATTCCTCCTTGTTGCATTTCATCCCATTTTCTCTCATATTTAGCTCTTGAGATTCGGATCTTACATCCCCATACTTCCCATCCATTCAGTCTCTGTATCGCTGTCTGGGCATCCTTCTCCGTTGTAAATCTTACGAATGCAAAGAGCAGGGGGTTCAAGCGTCGTTTCTTTCTCGACGGGTAGACATCAATAACCTTCCCTGCTCCACCCGAGATACTCCATAACCACGCCACTGTTGAGTTTGAAGGTAACTTATCAGCGAAAACCGTGACACTCCTCCCGCCATGCTCGCCAACCTTCCTCCCCCTCTCACTCATCCTTCGCCATTGTCTATGTACTTGGTTTCCATAGTGTGTGGATAGTTGGTTTCCAGCCAATTGGTTACTTGACCTTCGTCTCACCACTTCACGCCACTCACCACTCTCAGACCCCTCACCTTGTCTCCTCTCAAACCCCTCACCTTCTTTCATAACTCTGAGAGTTGAGATTGTAACTGTCTACGATGGCACACTTGGAAGTTAGATTATTTTTAATTAGTAGTTAGCCAATAACATTAAAAAGTGTTAGCCAAAAGTACGATTCCGGACTATTAGACTAAAAGTGTTGGATTCCTAGTTAAAAATACAATATTTGCTGATACAAATTAAAATAGTTGGCCCTTTAAAAAAAGAAAAAAAAAAAACAACAACGGTTGGCCCTTGAACTTTGTAATAGAATATGCAACAATAATAATTACGGTATACATTTGTATCTAGAATTTTTATGATATATATAGAAATATAACTAAGATATATTTAGAAATATCTAAAGTAAATATCTAACATATTACCATATTTAAAAAAATTTAGAAAATATCTAAAATATTTATTAAAAAGAACAATTTGTAAAAGCCTATAAATAGACTACCATAATTCTCATTTTAATTATCTCAAAAAATATCCAAATTACACAAAATCTTTGTCAATAATACAACTATCAAATTTCTCTAACTATGCCTAAACCCTTCCCACACCGTTATTCCTTATAGTCTTCAAATACATACTTAAATTAATACACTAAACAATCTTCAAATTATTTCATAAAACTATCAAGCAAAATATCACATGCATACTACATACATTCAATATTATAGTAACTTTTGCCTTTCACAAATATCTTTTATTTTTTATTTATAACTTTTTTACTTTAATCCTTTTTTTCAAGATTCTTTTTTTGAAAATTTTCAAATATTTTTTTGTTTTTACTTAAAAAATGTGAAAAACTAAAATTTAAAATGTATATTTTTAGATGCAAGAAAAAATTTCCTATCAAGTCAACAATAGTAATACTCTACACTAATCCTAATTATATTAAGCTTCATTTTTGGTACAGAGATAAACTTTAAAATTTTAAATTAATTTTTTTAATTTATAATAATGTATATAAGTCAATCCAAATTAATTTCATAACTAAATTAATATGAGTTTAAATTTTTTTGGGGTAAAAATAGTGTTTTATTTTAATTTTATCTATTTTTATTATTGATTAAATATATTTTTATCTATTTTTAATTTTATCTATTTTGAAAACTCACCACACTTTTATTTATCATTCATACTTGTCTTCTCTAATCTATTTATAAGCCATTGATCCTTATAAAGAAGAGGGCGAGAGGGTGAGAGAGAAAGTGAAATTGAGGTCCGGAGTCCGAAGAGGGTGGACGTGCAGCAAAAGAAAAGTGGCAGAGAAGTGAGGAGAGTGTATTAGAGTTAAGGTTTTCGAGGTTATCGGAAGCTTTTTCCATATGGTAGTTGCCTTTAGTGGAACGTGATGTTCCGGTCGCAATCACCATTAAGATATATAATATAATATAATTGATGGATGAGATTGCATGTGTTTTTATTTGGATAGTATTCATATGTTAGAGAACACGGTGAACTAACAACTGGTTTTAATGTTGTCAAGCTTAAGTTCTCTTGTGTTGGCAAAAGTGCCCGTGTGAAGCTCCTCTTATTTGGTCTTCAGCTTGCTCGAGCCGAGCCCCCTAACATTGGACTATTGTTGAAAGGCTCTTTTTGGCGTGGGCTTACATTCAATTTTTTTTTTTTTTATATATATAATTCAATCATTTCAATAGTTCAATCTTTTCAATGAAAGGGATCAGGCCTTCCATAGCCCCCTCTCCCCTTCCTTTATAAGTTTTCGCAAGTCTCTAAATCTGGTATGAGTTGAGGGCTAGTTAAAAAGAATAAATAGTAAAATTTATAAAAAGAATAAATATAGTTGTAGTCAAAAACTCTGTATACAGCGGAGAGATGGCAGACTAAGCCGAGCTTTAACTTAAGTGAGTTTAACTTATTAATATTAATAGATTTTTTTGGATTTGAATCTGAATTGTTTAAAAGTCTGCTAAATTCACAAATCTATTTTTAAAAAACTTGCTATAAGAATTATAAATAAAAAAAATTTCACTAAATATAATCCGAAATTTATAATTATAAATTATAATTCAATAATATATCAATTGTTAATCACATATAATATAATACAACTATATTTATTCTTTTTTATAAATTTTATTATTGATTATTTTTTGAATTTGTCATAAATTATCAATTAAAATCTAAACTAAAAAATCATATTTTTATAAAACTAATTTGACGGACCGGCCCAACGAACTTTATAGGTTTTTGTTAAGCCTATGGTCTGGTCTGTTTAATAAAATGAATCGAGCCGAACCGAACCTGAAACAAGCCGAGCCACGAGCCCCGTCAAATACTTCAAGAAATTTCATCAAATGATTCGATATGTATTAAAAATGAGTTTATATTTATGCAATGTTTTTGTCACTTAGGTGATTAATAGAAATTAGTAGACAGATTTATTATAACTGTTTTTTATTTCCAAAAAGGATTATTAGTAACTCCAAAAGGAATAATTATTATAACTGCCTAAATTTAGAAGCAAACACACCTGAAAATTAAAATACCTTTTCTAAAAAATAGTAAAGAATAATCCAAGTTAACTAATGTTATGAGTTCAACCATTAAAATTTTAGTTGAGGTATTCCCTCACAGAATCAAATCACAATAGAATGAGCCAGTAAATAATTGATGATATCACGGTAGAATTGAATTTTATGTTAAACTACCTCTTAAGTGTTAACAAAACCTCATGGTTACAAGGAAGACAAACTAAGCTAAAAATGTACTGCATTTTAATGTTGATGAACATAATTAATTTTGTTAAATATACTAGACAAATTGAAGTAAATTCGAATCAAGTAATTGTGCGTTTATTTTAGCGTTTAATGTGAAAGTAATCATATTTTAATTGGTGTTGCACTGGTACTTGTCGCTGGATCCCGATGTTATTACGGCCATAATTAATTCAATAAACGACGAACAAAAAAAAAATTGGGGAGCTGGGCAATATAGACCACACACAAGGTGTTGCAGGGTTTATTTAGTCATTTTAAAGTTCACTAAAAGACAAAATAGCAACAGGGAAATTGAAAACGGTTAACATATGATGTTTCGCTATTTTAGACGGAAGATGGGAAAATTTTTCTATAGTTATATACATAAGAGTAAATACTTATCACGGAGCCTCAGTTTTTTTGAATTAGACATCGCCACCCCTAATATATTGAAAATACCAAATTGACCCCTAATCATATAAGGAAGTGGACAGATCCCTCTCTGCAACGGTTTTCAAAGGTGACCTTGCTGATGTATCATATTCTATTTGATCTGTCAACTAACCCTGTCACTTGTGAATGCTTCGTTGAAATAGGGACTAATAACCCCCTCTTTTAATTTCAAATTGACACCATTTTGATTAATCCCCCTCCCTTTCCATCTAATGAGTATTTATAACTCGCCCTAACCCTTTTTTTTTTGCAACACTTAACAATGGCAAACCACATACTTTTTTTTTCTTGACAAGGATAAGAAAAGCAAACAAATCTAAACTAAAAAGACACATGTTTCTCTATAGTTGAAAACTAGAACATAAAAAATAAAAAGCTTCTCAAGTACATACAGTAAATTGTTGGCTAGTGTGGCTAAAAGAAAATAAAAATCCTAAGAAAAACTAAACTAAGAGAGAAAATGGAAGAATGAATTCCACAAAACTCTCCAAAAATTATTCAAGACTCATGATCCCTAAAAATGGGTTTCAAAAGGTGTGTGTTGAATGGGATAGCATCCCTCCTATTTATAGGTCTCCATTTGACTTGAAATTTCCTTTTTGACCTTCATTTTCCTTGCTGCCCACGCACCTGTGCATTCCTGTGCATACACACAGGTGAGAAAACGTGACTTGCACGTCACTCCAGTTTGTGTGCATACGCATCGATTTCCTGTATGTATGCATATAGGACATATATACATCTTTTCGAAGCTCTAGATGTTAGAGTTCCAATGGTGTTGGAAACATATCATTTGGACCTCTTTAGTTGAAGTTATGATCAAATTAGTGTAAAGAGCTCAGCATTGATAGCATCAGAAAAATTCTGAGCACGAATCTATGGACGCAAATTTCTCATAAAATCACTTAGAATCGGAAGAAGTGATCAACATGAAAGTTGTAGATATTGAATTCTTCTTTTGAAAGAGTCTAAGTTTCCTCCAATCCAATGAATATACCTCCCTTTATCATCTTCTCATTCTTGCTCCTTTTTCATTCCTTGGCCACTTCCAAATCCAATTTTAACCCATCTAGGCCTGAAACACTCGAACAAACAAATCAAGGTATCGAATGGAATGGGAATTAGGTAAATCTGTAGCAAAATACGGCAAAAAATGCATGTATTCATAATTTAATCCCCAAGGAGCAATAATTCATGAATGCACACAATTTGCAAGTATTTAAGTGAGTTTAATTTGATAATTTGCTTATTTATTGCACAAGATAAACCATTAGAAATGAGTTTATCACTCACCCCGAATTCCACCCGCGCCGCCGCCACCGACGCCAATGCCACCGCGCCTCCTCCTCCTCCTCCTCCTCATTTTTTTCTCGCCACCACCACCCACTGCCGCCGCGTCTTCTTCAATACCAGGAGTACGACCTTCACCTTGTGTATGTGCTTCACTCTTCACCAACTTCCCGAGTCTTTGTTATGCTGAAGTGCCTCAACGTCTGGCTCCGACGAGGCCTCGATAGCAGTGGCAAGGCAGAGCACAATGTCATTTGTGCATTGGCGTCCTGCTCCTGTGCAAGCTCGTCCATCAGCGGCACAAACTAGAATGGCTATCAAGGACAAGAAGTAGCGTCCACCAGAGTCACCACCTCTTCCGGCCACCACCGCCACTTCTTCTTCTTCTTCTTCTTCTTCTTGTGATCCTGATCCTGTCCGGTGGTTGTAGTGGAGTTATGGATGATAACTTGTATTGTGTGTGGATGATAAATCTTTTTAATTTCGATTGATAACTCTTTTTATTTGTTGTTGTGTTGGTGATGGCTGACTGGCTTTGGTTAGTGGTGGTTTAGGGTTAAGCGGTGGTGGTGGTGGTGAGGTTACAGATAATCACTTGCATTCTATTTTTTATGATAACTTTTTTCATTTTTTGATGATAACTTTTTTTTTAGTTTTAGATGATAATTTTTTTTTAATTTCGTATATTCAGTGACAGTACCAGAAATTTTATAAGAGGGGGCCAACATTAAATATAAAATAATAATATAAAAAATTTTTAAAATATAATTCTTAGATAAAAATTAAAATTCAACATATTTTATGATTTTAGTACTTTTAGTCATGCTCAAAGATGTTCATGAAAGTAAATTATTGATTATTATGTTTGAATTGAATTTTGAAATAATTTTTTTAATATTTACAACATATAAACTTCTAAAAATTTGTCTTCCATCTTGTTTTAACATTTTATATTAATAAGACTTTCTCATGAAAAATACATAAACAAACATGGAATGCTAAAACTTTATTAAAAGAAAATTATAATTTTATATTTTTTGGGAAAAAAACGAAGAGTGAACAACAAATTTATTTAATATATTTATACATATAGTAAATATTAGATGTACACCTATTTTATTCAATCAGATCATTTATTTTTATATCAAATAAAATATTATTTTAATGTCAAATAGCATAAACTTAATTTTATTTTACATCGAAATGACATAAACATAAATAAATAATTTAATTAAACTTAGTTGGATAAAATAAATTTACACTTAAAATTATTATTATACATAATATATTTATATTTTTCTTTTATTATCATTAATCTAAATGCTATTACTATTGATTTATTATGATACAATTTATATCCATTGAATTATTTAGCTATAATTTTATCTGTGCTATATTAACATATAGTTAGTATTATACACATATTACATATACTAATATAATAATTTTACTAACTTTTTAGAAATATTTGGGGGACCATGGCCACCTTAGGCTCGCTAATTCCGCCACTGCGTATAATAACTTCTAATTAGATTTATTGGTTGTATAATGATTTTTTAATGTTGATTCTGTAACATTATTATTAAATGACAAATGTTATAAAATAATTGACGGTGTTGCTAAAATGATGTATCAGCATCTAATTATTGTATAACACACGTGTAACACTTAAACATGACATGTCATAATCTGATTGGTAGAAGGACCAATTTAATTGAAAATAGTATCTTTGAAGGACTAATATTTTTGACAAAGCATTTTGAAAATCAATTTAAAAGACGCAACATACATCTTTTATAGGTAATACTATGTGTACATCTATTTTAGTCAATTAATTTTAACCAAATTATTTATTTCTATACTAATATCATTTGATAGCACAAATTAGAATAGATTGTTAAAAATAAAATGTACATGTAAAATTATTTGTTTTTTGAATACCAATTCGAACATCAACTAACTCAAGAAATTACAAATCAAAAGTAGGTATCTTTTCCCTTATTTTTTCGACGTATAAAATTTTATTGGTCAAAAAGTCGTGTCTTTGATTGTATAATAATTAAGGTGTTCTAGATCATGTTGATAAAGAGAGAAAAGGAGAAACCGAATGTCACACAACTAATCCAAAAATTAGCATATGAGTTTGACCATTTTAATGTTATGTTATGCGGCACAAGTAGTGGTGACTGGTGATGCATATCCAAATCCAATGTAATTATTTATTAATTAATATATTTAGCTACTACGTAAAGCTCAAACCAAGTCAGTCTCAAGAAAAACACATGAATATTTTATCAGTGACAAAATAAAATATGAATATTTTATCGTTACCTGAACCATAAGCATGGTTGATATTGATGTTAGGTGAGGAATAATGAGCATTATTATGTAGCCATAAAGTAACCGTCAAAACCCTCATAATACATTTGATTTGGCTCGTACATTGAATAATAATTGAATCATAACATTGTAAGTGTTCTGTGTTCCACGCAATATCCATTTGTTAACCTACGAACATGAACATAACACATAATCTTCCACTTTGGATAATGTTTATAAGAAATTTACATGGTCCTGCTTTCCCGGACCCAAAACATTGTCCACAAGCAACGTACTTTATTTTTCACTACAATGTGATTGGAATGGAAATTAAAAGAAAATAATTGACTTGGTTAGATTGTAAAAATAATTTTGCTTTATTTGAAAATTTAGATAGAATTTACTAATTATGTTATTTGTACCCTAAATACAAGATACCAATTTGATTCCCAATGTAAAATATATTTTAAAATATAAAATATTCATTAAAAATAAGCTAAACAACATATATATTTATAAATAAATATAGAATAAATCTACGTATATCATTGTATACACTTGTACACACCATTTAGCAACACAGAAAAATATAAACAATAGCACAAAAATTTACATTTTTCTATGCTAATGTTTATATTTTTCTGTGTTACTAATGGTGTGAATAATGGTATATCTAGTATTACCCATAAATATATAGTAGTTAATTTGATAATTGATTATTGACATATACAATGTATTTTTGTTCACAAAAAAATCGATTAAAATACAATTTTATTTAACAAAATTCTCAAGAAGAATGGATTTGTTAAATCAATTCAAATTCAATTATATGTATGAAAGTTTTTTTTTTGGAACGACAAGGGAAGAGAATAAGAGTCAATACACAACTTCAAAGTTCAAACTCAAATAAAACAGAGGAGACACAACTATAGTCAATAAATAGAATTTAATAATATTTCATATTCCTAATAACTTACGTGATTCCATTTTTTTTTTCCATTAACCTACTTGATTCCTTTCTTTGGTTATTAACATTGGCGTTTCCTTCATCTATATATATACATGAAACTCAATCCATTTGTTTCAAAGTCATCACAACTCACAAAGTCAATTTCATCATACACATATATACACACAAATCATCAAGTCACAGATTCTGTAAGCCAATCCAGAATTATTGAAGACTGCTTTGTCAAAAGCCCTGTATACTAATCATGGAGACACAGTTACAGTTTGATGATGATACTCTCTACGCTGAGATTAGGAGGCAAATTCTGCTCTTGACATCTGAAGATAATGAAGACTTGGAGGAAACAAGACGTTTCGATTCGATTCGTGTTGTGAAGAGCGGTTCAACCAGATCATCAGTTTACTATAAGAGTGAGTGGCAAGGATCGAGTAATTTTTGCTCATGGGAAACCGGAAGCACAGCTGGTTCACCCCCTGACTGGCTAGTGAATCTGTGGAAGAATGGCAAAGGAACTGGGGTCTTCATTCCCCAAGCTGTTGCATATAGCAGAAAACAGAGACAAGGTACTAACTCATTCTATGTTTCCCTTTTTAAATTGGAAAATAAGTAGTCATAATTTATCTATTTTAGCTTTTGTTTTGCATTCGTTAATTACTGTTAGAATAAATGTATGATATTAGTGTAATAATAAGTATGCGATTACAGATGTTATAAACATGAAATTAAAGACGTTAACTAATCGTTGATAAATCTAAAAAATTGAGGGTAAAATTTTTAACGATTAGGAGTAAAATTGAATAAAATTAAACATTAAAGATATTTTTGAAACTTTTCGCAAACATTAAGGACATAAATCATACTTTACTCTAAATAATAAGTATGTAACGTTCGATTATGACCAATAGAATCATCAATTTAATCCACATTACAAGTTTCATTTCTGTCAAGAATGAAGTGTAAAAGAAATTTATAAATGTAAGGCATCTTTAACTCTGAGTTAACTCCTAAGTTGAAATTAGCCACATTCGATTTGATATCTAATATGGGATCAGGGCTAACTCATCTAATATTCTTGGATTACCTTCTTGTCGCATTTCATATAATTATTTCTTGGTATATTACAAGTACTTCGATTTGCTAAATAGGTTTATTGTGATTTAAATTCCTATCATTTTTCCAAGAAAATTAGTAAATTAGAGAATTGAAAAGAGTAAAACATGGAATAGTGTTGCATTCCAATTCGGACTCACTAATTCTAACCATTGTTATGGTTAAGGTTCTTTGATACTCCGAGCAACTATAACTAATGGTGATTGAATTTGAACCCATTGCTGTATCTGTCACGCTGCATTCAATTCCATGTTGTTTAGTTTCAAATCAGGGAATTTATTTTCAATTGAATAAGTTCAACCTCTAATATTTTCAAACACGCTTCAAAATTTCAACGTTATGATCATTTGGAATCAAGCTAGTGTATATGCAGGGGATTCTAAAGTCTTACTTATGTTTATATGCAGGGACAATGAATAGCAGAAGACGAGTTTATAGACCAATAATGAATAAGGACAGAAGAATCTAGACTTTTTGAGTTTCATATTAGGGTGGGAATTGAGGAGCATCTTGCTAGCAAACTAAGGTTACACAATTTCATTTTGGTGTATGGGAAAATTACAAAGGGAGAGGGAATGAAGCCATAGGATATTTCTTTCATCTACGAATTATATTCGGTAGTGTTGGGATTGATGTACAGACTTGACAATACATAAATTGTCCAGAGAATTTTAAAATATGTTAAAATAGGTTGGATCAATTTACTTAAATACATGGTAAAATTATTAAATATGAGTAAATATTAAAATTTAATAAAGCAAAATAAATATAACTAATTTAATTTCACATTTAAGTTTAAATATTAAAATTTACAATTTAAAAAAAGTCAAATTATTTCTAACAATAATTCTACACAACCAAGCATTTTAATTAACTAAGTCTAATCAAATTACTTTTATCCACGCGAAGAAGAAGAAGATGACGACAACCACGACGACAGCCGGCGGCAACAAGGAGAAGGAGGCGACATTGGCAGTGGAGAAAAAGAGTAACAAAAAAATGATAACATAAAGTGGAGAAGGAAAAAAAAAGATAAGACAGTGAGGAAGAAGGAGGAGGAACACAATGGAAGATGAGAAGGAGAAGAAGATGATGAAGTGGAGAGGAAATCTGGTTTGTTTTTATAACGAAATGCATTTCGTTTTTTCAATGAAATCCGGTTCTATTTTTCAGCGAAATGCAATTCATTTTTTACAACAGAATGCAGTTTAGTTTTTCAACGAAATTTATTCCGTTTTTCCTTTAAAAACCGATTCACTTTTGTTGAAAAAATAGCAAAAGAGGAGGAGGAAGAAGAGGAGGAGGAGGAGGAGAAAATGGTAGAGGAAGATAAGAAGAAGACAAAGACGAAGTGGAAGCAGTAGGAAAGGAGAAGAAATTCGGTTCTCCTTTTCAACAAAATTCGTTTATGTTTTTCACATAAATTCGGTTATGTTTTTTAACGAGATCTGGTTCGTTTCAAGAAGAATAAGAAGAAGAAGAAGAAAAACAGTAGCAGTATTAACAACAACACCATAATAGAGGAGGAAGAAGAAAAAAAAAAGAAGAGAAATAGAAGAGGAGGAAGAAGAAGATTATGATGATGGTGGAGGCAGTGGCGACAACGACAACAATGGCGGCAATGGTGGTGGTGATGTAATAGCAGGAAGAAGGAGGATGAGGATGAGGAGGTGGAAGAGGAGTAGACGTAGTTACAGAAACATGACGATAACGTATGTGTTTTTCACGCTTTTTTTTTGTGAGAATGGATTTGAAATGTTTGATTGAGTTTGATTCGGGTAAATATGTGTATGCGTAGCAGTATTTTATTCCTAAAATCCACCTTTAAATATATGGTGTACCACTAAAAGAAATAAATAACAGTAACAAACAAGATTTTAATTTGCCAATAAGTTGTAACTTAAATGACATTTATACTCTTTCTTTAGTAGAGATCTTAAGTTTGAATCTCACCCCAACATATCTTTAGTAAAAAAAAAAATTCAGCTTAAAAAAAAATAAACACCGCTCATCAGCCATCACATATCATAATATTTCCATCAAAAGCAACTATATTCAACTATTCAAGTAGATTATATTCAAGTGAAATTGCAACCGCTATAATCAAGTAAATTGCAGCAACAAACCAAAAACTATCAACAACATTGCAAGTTACAATAACAATAAAATTCATTTAAAGAAAAACAAAAATAACAATAAAATTAAAAATTCAATAAGATAAACATTTTTAAGCAAAGGCAGACTCAAAGTAATAAATCCAACTATCAACTATATTCAATACAAACGCAACAACAATATACATTTAACTAAATGCAGACTCAAGTAATAAATTCAACAACATAAAAACTCAAAGGGATAAACCAGACTCAAAGGAAACAACATGGAGTGTAAGAGTGTAAGACGACAAAGAGTTAGAGATCAGAAAATTAGAGACAATACATGGCGGTGATGAGTGACGATCGATGAAGGTCGTGACCACGTCGAAGGCAGGCAGAGGTTGTCGAAGGCTAACGGTGAAGGTTGACGGAGGCTGGCGCAAGGAACTTCTTCGGAGGCTGCAACAATGTCGGAGATTGACCAAGACATATGCCTTTGGAGGCTGGAAGCTGCAGCGACGTTGGGGCGAGGGTGCCGGAGCTGGGGACCAATGGAGGCTTGGAGCAACGTTGGGATGGTTGTCAGTGCTAGTTGGATGGTTGCCGACGATGCTTGGAGCTTTGAGTGCTTCTCTCATTTCACTTCTCTCGCTTCGTTCTCTCTATGTTCTTATCACGGTGAATATTAAAATGCAATCAACTTCACGTGAAGTTGTCCGTTAAAAATCATTAGATAATTTGACATGTTTAACTAAGTTGTGACCTAACGATTTTAAAGTGATAATTTTATGTGAAGTCAACACATTGTGTTTTTCAATTAGGCTAGGGTTCTGACTAAAATCAAATTAGGTATTTTTTTAACACAACCACGTCATTTTAAGGTCAAAATTTTTCTTTAAAAATATAGCCATACCGTAAAATCAATACTCTATAGCCCGGTTCACCCGATCAATAAACCACCAAGTTGCTCTATTTTTTTACTGAATTATTACTAACAAACTTTTAATAAAACCAAATCGCATAGGTGCCGATTATTGGTTAATCTGGTCGAACTGTTGGTCCGATATGATTTTTTTAATCATGATCGAATTATTAATTATAGTTGATAATTTGAACGGACTATCAATCGTATTCCTTCTTCCATGACAGCTCTCTCTCCATCGTAGGCTAGAAGATTCTGCATTGACGACGGCGGCGTTAATGAGGAGCGGCGATTGGCAGGGTTTAGAACGGCGCCTCCGACGTTTCCAAAAGGGAGAGGGACACAAGAAGGATCATGCTCGATGTGTGGGATGGAGAGAGTTGGTGGGATGGAGAGAGTTGGTTGGGTTGGAGCTGAGAAGATAGCCCTTTGAGGCCGGCGATGATCAACTACTACTCCACCGTACTAACGTCCAAAGGCGACGGAGCAAAGAAACTCTCAACCATGTCGAGGCTAGGGTTCCAGAGGGTAGCTGCTCTCTCCCAATTCTGAAGCGGGTTTGGATCTGGGTCTGGTTTGGGGTTCGAGTACGTAGTTTGGGCCTAGTCCACGTCCAAAAAAAAAAAAAGAACGGACTATCAATCAACAAACATTTATGTAAGGAAATTGATAAAATAATAAAACACTAATTACTCTTAAATCATAATAAGTCACAAAAAAATCAAGATAACAAGAATTACAAATAACAAAAGTTTTTTTTGTAATTTCAAATAACAAAAGTTATAAATTAAAAGTGAGTAAAGCATTCTTTTATGGTTTTAATAATTATTTTCATACTCAAGCTTTTTTTTTAAAAAAATCTAAAATCGGATCCTAAAAGGTTCTTAGCCCAACCTACCTGTCTTTTACACCGTTTCATGGTGTGTAAGAGTCATGTCCAACAAAAAAAATAAAGTTGTGTGGGTGAGGAGTCGTATTAAGTCTTTTAGTTTCTTTTAATGATGATTTTTTTGTTTGGGTTGGTGGAATGACTTACTATAATTCACTGGCTATCTTTTAAAGTGCCAATAATATACAGAAATATACAGAAATTCCCAACAGCTAAAAAGCAGTGCGAATCCTACTTTAAAACCATTATCATTTCTAATGTTGTGTTTGGAAAAGATACTGGTTAAGAGAGGGAGACTGAGAAACTAAAATTGAAAATTTAAAAAATTAAGAAACTGATACTAGAACTCATATCCAAACTTAAATTTACGGGTATCTAATTTTTAGTCTCTATATTCAAATTCACGGGTATATACTGTTTCATACCTAAATTCATTGATATATATAACATAAGTAAATTAAATTAAATTACTCAATAAAATTATTTATTACGTAATAAAATACTTCAGAAGTATAATTAAATACAAATACTATAGAATTATTCGCAACATAATAATAATACAATAGTTTTAAACCAAAAGAAAATTAAATTTAGGATTTTTCTAAACTAAAGTTACTAAAACAATCATCTAAATATTATTAAATATCTAAAAAATCAAATTCAATTATATATATGTATATGGGACGGGGCGGGATGATCAATACACATACCCGCTCCATACCTACTCAACCGCTCTAAAAACCCGCTCCATTCAAGGCGGGGCAGGTCGGGACAGGGCGGGGTAGCTCAAATTGCTATCACTAATAAAGATTAATTTAAGTCTATCGAAAACTTTAATGCTATATGAGGGTATTTGAGTAAAAAAAAGTTATTAAAATTTTAGTCTCAGTTTCCAGTCCTCTAATCCCTCCTAATTAGAGGTACTGAAAATATTAGAATTTTAGAAATTGAGATTGAAATTTTAATTTCAATTTCTGTTCGACTAACACAATACAGAGTCATAGTTCCAGCCCTAATAATCAAACAGTACCTAAAGTAAATTAGATTGTCACATACTAACAAACAATAAAGGGTTAACCCTACTTTTATCCTTAATATTTACTGTTTGTGTTAAAATGTTCTCTCATTTTTCAATTACATTATTTTAGTCATTAAAATTGAAAAAATTGCATCATGTTGTACACTTGGACTCTAACCAATTTCCATCTAATTCTTATGTAAATAATGAAATCATCTAATACCCAAAAAGCATAAAATGTTTATCTCCTCCATTTATGATTATTATGTGTTAGATAACATCATTTTTAATGAACATTTAGCGTCATAAACAAAGCGATGATGTTTCCTATTGTTCAACAAGAAAAGCAACTACCACGTTACTCTCGGATTTATTGAGAATTTAACGAGAATCACATAGAAAAGAAAAGAGGTCAACAACCAACTTGGTGTAATTTATATCTTAAAAACAATTCTGGTACAAACTATAAATCTCAGGAATTAAAATAGGATTAATTCAATAATAAAAGTTTCTTTCTGTATGTCCGATAACTAAGCACATTCTAAATTTGACAATCGCAGCAACTCATCGTTGAGTTCCTATTTGAATAGAAAAAGAAAATTAGAAGGAGAGAATGGTAACTTATCCTTAAAATTTTGAGTTTTGACTCGCAGTCTATCCCTCAAACTTAAAAAATGTGCAATGTAACCCTTTGAAAATTACCAAATAATGCAACAACACAAATTTAAAAACTAATAATAATAATAAAGGGGCTTTCTATTCATTTTTTTTTCCCCAAAATTATCTACGTATGATGTTTCATTAATGCAATTAACCATAATTAGAAGCATAATAAAGTCCATAGCCGGAGGAGTAACTAGCAATTTACCATTAGTCTGAAGCAAACTTAGAAGGGTCCTATATATGAATGAACTTCAACTTCTACATACATACATACATACATGTATATGAATAGATAACAGATATTGAATATATGAGTCCCTACTCTCTAGGGCGAGCTAACCATAATGAGTTGAGTGCTCTTAATCTTGAAATGTAATCATTCATCACAAGGAGGGCTCGTGCAATTTGTCGTGTCGTCAAAATTCGTTGCAACTGCTGCAGCATTTCTTGCTTCAATACATCAGCCTAACAAACATAAATTATACTCACAAATTTAGGATGTAACTGAATGTAATTTGATGTGCTTGGTGGTAGTGAAAGGAAAACTTTAGTGGTTTAATTTGAAGGAATTATAATTCATCGTTTAATTTACGCAGCACAATCTAAGAATCCTTGAATCCATTTTTGTTGCTTATCCACTCACAGAAATTATTACGTGCTCTTAAAGCATCACATACAGGTATTATACTCCCTAAGGCATAACTAATAGGAAAAAACAGTTAATTTAACTTTAGAGTTTTGAGTTAACGGACGTTCTTTTATTAATTACGAAGGGGACACAAAATTGGCACAGTGGATTCCTATAGTATCTAAGATTAGTCGCGTGCACTAAAATAGTTTTTCATATCTCAACTACACTAATTACATCTCTAATATTAACAAAAGTGCACCTTGTTAGTCTCTTGACTATTTTCGGTCAAGTGACTCATTACGTTGATACTTTTGCCAATCTCAATACTGTAATTGGTGGATTTTGAGGACTACTTTAGAACAAACGACTAATATCAAGAGTCTAATTTGGAGCTTAACTCGTAATTTCTCTCCATGAACACAGAAAGTGTTATCTATTCCTTCAAAGGCTTTTATTATGTGAGTACTATTATTGATTAGCACTTTTAGCACTATGAACATGAGTCATATGTACACACTATTAAATGAGGCATGGTAGATCAAAATAGGTCAATACTATAAGGAAAATATGTTTTGTAAATATAATATTATTGTGAATGAAATTAATATAAAGTAACCTAAAAGTTATTTTGGTAATTTGATGGAACCTAATTAGTTGATGATTTATGCCAGATGATACACAGCACAACCTAAAATTCCTTCCCTCCATTTAGTTCCCAAGATATTATCAATTAAAAGGGAATCAACTTGTAAGTGTGGCTTTACAAATGTTAACAGTTATTATTAGTGGATGGAAGTAGTGTTTATAATCAATTTTAGTTCTCATAGTCAATATATTGCATCTTACCTGGTGAAGGAAACTCTCTAGATTGGCAATCTTACCCATTGCAATTGCCATCTGGCCCATATAATCAGCAACATTTCCGGCACCGGCAGGTCCTAGGGTGGCCGAGGAAAGTGTGTCTGAAAGAGATTGTTGCAACGCTTCCATACCTTGATTCAAAGCATCCTCTGCCTGATGAGAAGACTGCTGAAGATTACAAATCCCCAACAACTGCTGTTCTGTTAAGGGCTCAAGGTGGTTCTTAACTATCTGCATCGATCTCCAAACAATAATGTCAATGGAATATTCTTCTAGCCATAAAGAACTATAATTTATGTTAGAACTCTTTCTTTCTTTAAGTTAGGGATAGAAACTCCAAATTGAACCAAATTCAACATCAAATTGATTAATTCCTTACCACTACAAAAGTACAATGATAATAATAGTTTTTTATTCATAATCAATTAGCTATGTAATTTTTATGGGCCTAACTAATAGACCTATCGTTAACCATTTGCTTGCAAATGAAGAAATACTCATTGTTAGAGACCGATTTACCTTGAGAAGTTCGGACGACCGGAATCCGCCAAGCCACATGAGCCACCTCTCTGCAGGTGTCTTCCACATCCCAGAGAGCATGTGGAAGACATCAGCCTTTGCTCCTATGCTCTTTAACCGAAATAATTCATCATAATGTGCCATGACACCGTCAACAAGAAGATGTAGTTCATTATCACCCATTTGTGAATTTAAGGCTGATCTAAGTTCATTTAGCAAATGTTGATGCTCATCAACCCACCGAGCATACTCCATATCAAATGCTAAGGCCCCTAAATTTTCACAAGAAATAAATAAATAAATAAAAAATCTTTGGTCAACGATCTCCCTACTACAATAAATTAAATCATACGAGTGTTCAGCGAAAAATAGTAACATAATAGAAGCAACTTTTAGCACTATTTCAAGAACATTATTGTCATGAGTACATTTGAATAGTAGAAGTACTTGTAAGATAATTTATGATAGAGATCATTTCATTGCCAAACAGTAAATCATCACTACAGCAAGACAGTTTGCAATTAAATCAAATAATTAATCATAGAATTTAATTTCCATACCGTCAATGTAAAAGAGGTGTTATCACATTATTAAAAATAATTAATTTTCAATCTCATTATTTTTAAAGTCATATAAATACATAAATCTAGTTAGATGAGTCTCCATGCATCAAAATATTATAGTAGTAGTAGCGGTATTAAAAAGTTTGGCACTAGTTAATTACCATTTCCAAGAGAAGAATTACTATGATCCCCCTTAGTTGCAATAAATATACCCTGCATTGAAAATTGAAATAGAAAGGCATGAATATGACAAAAATGAAATGAAATAGTGGACAGAAAAATCTACTGGAAAATCTTCAAGTTGGCAGACCTGCTGACGTGCTCGCTGAAGCTCTTGCTCCAATTGTAAGAGCTTCGCTCGGCTGTTCTCCAGCTGCTGTACATATGCCTATTTCCCAAAAAATAATAATCAAATATCTTATTTCCTATTTTTAATTATTATAAAAAAAAATATGTTCCTAGGAATTAATGTACAATTTCGTACTAGCTGGCTGTAAAATTGGAAATAATTATTTTTTACCTCAATCACAGTCACTGCCATTAAAATTGAAAAAGAATATTTCACTCGTATGTAAATACTTTTCTTCAGTTTAGCTAAGCACCAAATTGAAGTAAAAAGATAATTTCCAATTTCATTTTAACTTCTAGATAGTTACTTCTTCTTTCTTTAATTAAAAAAAATTAGAAATTTCTTATATAAACCCAAAATCCAAAAAAATTACAAATTGTTCTATTAAAAATAATAAGGACTTCTTTGGACGAGTTTCTCATTAAAGATCTTATTTGAAGCGATTTTTTTGATAAAAGATCTTTTTTAAAAATAGAAATAATTTTATATTTAGATATCTCACATAACAATATATTTCTATTTGTCAATTATATTTAGGTAAAATAATATAAAAGTATTTATTTATTTATTATACTAAAACATTTCATTTCAAATAAAAAAGATTTTTTAAAAAAATGTAAATTATATCTTTTGAAAAAGATATTTTTTATTTTTCTAATGTTTTTACTTTTATTTTTAGAAATTTCTCAAAAAAAAAATGAAAAAATCTTTTTTTGTCAAGAAAAAAATTATTTCAACTAAATTATGGCATCCAAATATACTCAGAATTCTCTATAAAAAAACATGATTAAAAAAAAAAGAAGAACAACGTTGAGAACGGAAAAAAGCAGAAGAATGAAAAAATAAAGATGATGAAAAAGAAGTAAAAAGAAGGAAGAAAAAATAAATAACAGAAAAAGACTGAAATATTAAAAAAAAATAAAAAACAAAAACAGACACAGAAGAGAAAATAGGAAGAAGAAAAATAAAACGTGAAAAAATAATGGAGCTATATATTCATGGAAGTAGCTAGTAAGATGTTAATTATTAAATCTTTTGAATACGAGTAGTATGATTTATGATGTTCTTTGTGGTAGGTCACCTAGTGAATAGTGATACGAAGCTTGTTAGACTTAAGAAGACTAGAAGAGTAGTGGTTTACAGAATATTCTTACCTTTTATGAGAAGGATTTTATATTAAAAATCTCAAGTTAAAATATTATTTTTTCAATATGTAAGATTTCCAGCACAAACCATACATGCTTGTAATAATTTTTAACTGTGGACACGTATTATGGCTAAAAGCAGAGACTGTGATGGGTAGATAGGTGGCTAGATGGTAGAGGGGTGGCAAATTAGCAATCAACAGTTTTGTATGAGGCAAGGTAAAAAGAGGTAATAAGAAGCGTGTTGGTAGAAACTACCTTTTTTCTTAAGCGACTTTTCCTTGCAGCCTCACGATTTTGGGCAAGCCTCCGCATAGTCTAAGATATATAAAAGCATGTGCAATGGAATGAATGAGTGATAATAGTAGCTGGGTTAAGCCAATAAGTGGTGAAGAATGGAAACCAACCAACCAACCTTCGGGTCATCAGCTTTGATCTTTGTCTCATCCTTTGACTCCACAACCTTGGGTGCCCCATTCTGTACTCTATTGCACTAACACATAAACATACACAACTCAGAACATTCAAAACATACAAGTCTAAACCATAATTTCCAGAGTATTACCCCAAATTTGTCTTTAAGGAATAAACTTTATAGCTCAACATTTTAATTCTCAACAAATTTGTCTCACTAAATACTCTTAAACTTTTATTTACTTAGACAAACTAATTCTAACTCAAACAATAGATTTTATACCATATTCTCAACAAGCTATGACTAAACTCCTTCAAACTGCAAAAAGTTTATGTCAAAAAATTTTCTAAAGAGGAAAATTACCATAGCAAGCTTCCACAATATAAAGAACTAATTTGATAATTCAAATTTATTAAAGACTAAAATATTCCATCAAAATTTTTTAGAGGCTAATATAAGACATCACTCTAATTTATATGTAATTGCTCCAAGACTCAAGAGTCCTAGGGTGCGTTTGTTTACAGGGATACGACAGAACAAGATACTGGGACAGAAATAATAGGACATAGACAGTAAAATTTAATGTCTTTATAATGTGTTTGGCAATAATGGACAAGTCATATATGGACAAAACTAAAATTTAATATAAATGACATTTTTATCATTTTAAAAAGGTAATGATGGAATAATAAAAAAGTTTTGTAGATAAAAAGAGGAAAAAAAATATTAAAAGTCACATATTCATCCTCCTAAATTCAGTGTCCTTCGTTCAGAAGTGGACACTGAGACAGTGAAAATTGGGCCAGAGACAGTGTGTCCAGTGTCCATGTCTCTGTCGCCAAACAGATTTGTGTACATCAATGTCTATGTCTCAGTGTCCTGTCCACCAAAAACAAACGCAGCCCTGATGATCTAGCTCAAGTAATTGCAGCTGCTAGAAGCAGCAAGGCTTTTCCTCTTTTGTATTTTCTTTTTCTATTACGAGACTTGAACTTCAGAACACCGGAGACTAAAGTAAAAACAGTTTAAGAATATTAAAAATATAATATGTATATTAAAATTATCTATCAAATGAGTTATTATATAGTAAAAAACACCGATTATCATATACTTGTGTAAAATTTTATATATTATTTTATATATTTTAAACGTTTATTTAATATTTTAACATATGTTTTATATTTCTTGAAAAAAATATCATCTTAACAATTTTCGTGTGTACCTTTCTCATAAAGGTTAAAACCTGTATTTTTGCATTTAAAATGATGAAATATGAATGGAGAAAAATATTTATCTTTATATACTATGAAAAATGAAAAAAAAAAAAAAGAAAAGAAAAGAGAAAATAGGTATATCATTTCTGGCGAAGGATTTTTGGGAGAGAGGAGAGAAGGAATGGAGGGGGGGACCTCACCAGTATTCAGGCCTATAAAGAGGGACTAGTATAGTTGAGGACATAGTAACAGTTAAAAGAGTGTTCAGTGGGGGATTGAAGGGGGAGAATTGTTCCCAGTTACTCAGCTCTCAGCATGAGTTGTCAAATGTCAACATAGTAGTAGAGATATTTGAGAAGGAAGAGAAAGAGATTACTTACTTGATTTCTATCATCAGCCTCAATATCTGTTGAAGTATCATCAGTCTGTTGGCTGTTTTCACCCACCATCCCTGAATCACCCCAATTCTCAACATTACCATTTCCTAATGGCAAGTTATTCCCCATACCCATCCCTGACCCACCAACCTCTGCACTCCCAAGGTTCTACAACCATAACCAGAAACATTTTTGCACACACAAAATCAGGGGATGGAGAAGTCCATATAATAATTATAATAAAATTAACCATAATATTATATGAACACCTATTTTGGTCGATCAATTTAACTAAGTGATTTATTTCTATACTAAATAAATGATTATTTACTTCTATTTCCCTTGATTAGATTTGATTGGATATGAAGGGGCAAAATAAATGTAATTCTAGAATTATTGCAAAATTAAATGAACAAAAATTCACACAATAGTCAGTTTGTAAGGCATGCAAAGCTAAGCATGCCATGTAATTTTGGGTATTGTAAACAATCTTTTGGCGATATTGCTGAAAATAAAATGAACCAACCGTGTTCAATGTCCCATACTGCAAGTTAGTCCCAGCAACAGAAACAGCTACATTGTTGGACTTCATATTAAACATTGAGCCTGAAATGAGCTTAAAATTAGACTAAAAATGATCTTAAATAAATAAAATTATCATCAGAATGTCAGAGAGAGAGATCGAGTTTTACCTGAGCTTAAATCAACAGCGTCTTCATGATGAAACACAGTTGCAGAATGTTGAAGCTCACCAAGATCAGAGAAACGCGTGGAGTTCCGGTTGGTGTTACTGTCTCCCCTGTTTCAAACAAGAGAACAACAAAACATATTCTGTTTCAACAACAATTTTCCCACACCAAGAAATAAATAAATAACTTCACTATACACGTGAGCCTCACTGGCGAAAAAGAAAATGGACAAAAGGGGACAAAGAAAGAAAGAAAGAAAGAAAGACAAAAGAAGAGGTACGTAATAATACCGAAGCAAGAAGGGAGAATGACAATAGAGTTGGGAGCTTGTTTGAGCTGTCTTGAAGCTTTGCATTTTTTACCTGCTTTTTTCATACACTAACACACATAAACAGAGTTACTCACAATCCCAAACAAGTTTTTGTCTGTCCCACACTCTCTAGGAAAGTTTCATCATCATGGAGTGTTTTTATCTTTTACCTTCAGATATTAAGAAGCAGATTATATAGAAACACTGGGTGAGAACTGAGGAGTGAGGAATGACGGATATGAAAATGCTTACCTTATATTTATCTTTTATAATGACATAGCATATTAATATTCCCTCTTTCTGTTCATTATTACGGTATATTTATTTTTTGGTCATTTGTATTTTATATTGTCCTTGCATAAATATTTACTGGAACCATCAATTTATTAACCAATTTCAATCATCTCTGAAGACCTTAGATTGGGGAAGACCTAATTTGACTAATTGAGTCATGGTTAATTATGAGGTACATATTGTTAATCAATTATCAAATTGATTCTTAAATTCACAAAAAAAAAAATTAGGGAACCAACAGCTTATGGTCAATAGGGAGTCAACACATATAACTCATATAAATTTTGGATGATAACTTAATGTTTGATATATGAGTTAGAATAATAACTCATATAAATTTTAGATGATAACTTAATTATTGGCTCCGTGACGTTAGTTTCCTAGCATTGTTCATTTATAAATAGTAAATTTCTTAACATGGAACGTTAAAGGATTAGTGTGGCATTTGCAACATAGTGATTACCAAATTTTTCATCAACGTGATGGCATTTGTCTAAGGTGAGATCGATTTTATTTCGTATATTTATTTTCAAATTTCAATTTTAAATCAATTCACTCCATCAAAATATGAAAAAGTTAAAAATAACTACTGTATTAGCTTCTAAGATTTTGCTTGAAAATTAATTTCGTCCCAATTTTTTTTGTTTAAAATAATCTCTAAGCTTTGAAATTAATTTAAAATTATCATTTTATTTTTTTATTACAAAAATACCCTTTATGTTATTCATTATCATCTTTATCTGCTCATTCTTCCTAATCAAAGCTTTGTCTTCCTAATGAAAAGGGATGGATAGACGGAGATTTATGACAAGAAAGAGTTATAATTCATAGATTTCTCTTCTTCATCATCCTTTTCTTCTGCTGTTGCTGCAGCTAAGTTGGAATATCAACCACCTCAGACTCAGAGTTCTAAGCCTTCAAATTGAAGAGACTACATACTACTAAGAAAGGAAAGAATAAGAAAAAAAAATGTTCAATTTAGAAAATAGAGGCCTTTGATTTTAACGTTTTTTTTTGGTTTAAAAAGAACTTAAGGGGGCAGTTTTGCGATAGCTGAATTATTTGTTTGTTTTGATTAATGGAACACATTATTCAAAATTGAAACTTTGAGTGTTTCTAATTGTTCATTTTGCAGGAGACGGGGGTAAAAAAAATAGCTTGCGTTTGTTGTGAGAAGTGGTTTGTGTGGTTTGTATTTATTGTGAAAAGTGAAAAGAAGAGAAAAAAGAAAAAGAAGAAGATGAGAAACATAAAGGGTACTTTCGTAATAAAAAAATAAAAGGATGATTTTAAATCAATTTGAAAGGTTAGAGACATTTTAAAAAAGAAATAAAGATTAGAGACGAAATAGATTTTCAGACGAAACCTCAAAAACCAAAGCAGTAGTTATTCCGAAAAGGTATATTCCAAAATAAGTTTGTTAAATTTTGTAGGTTCTCTGTGGTCTAGAAAAGGGAGTGGAATCTGGACCACTCATTTTCTGGCCAAAGAGGCAAAGTAAAATTGTTTACTGTTGAAAACAGTCTAGTCGAGTTTCAGGAGACAAAATGAGTTTTGTCTCATAACGCACAATAGAAAATAAAATTGCATAGCTCAAAACAGAAAATTACATTCAAAATTGATATGAATTTTCTATATCTAATGAAGCTCTTTGAAGGAGAAGTCTATTGTTGAAAGAGGAATACTAAGTGGCCAGCACATTTTATTATTTTTGGCCAGCAGTTGATCATCAATATTAAAACTTGTTGATAAAAAATATGGTATTCATTGTTTTACTAGAGAGATTGATTTGCTGGTTAAAGATGTTGGTCAAAATAAATTAAAACTACTGGTCATTTAGCTTTTTTCTTATTGGAATTGCAATGTTAATGAGCCTAATGATGGAGCAAATCCTAGATGGAGCCTAATGATTCTCTAGCAAGATAATGTATTGCATTGCTCTGTATTTTTTTAAAATGCACAATGCAATATTGGGACAACAACAAAAACACAATATCTTGCACACTACTCTATTTTTACTTGTTCTTGTTGTACTAACTTGAATCTTAACTCTTTATTTGTACTTTGACTCCAAAATTGCATCTTCTCTTTTAGATTAAAATGAGGTTGATGTTGTGCTTTTCCTTTATGCCTTTTTTTTTTCCTTAATGAAAACTAGGTTTTCACTTTGATATATAGTCATACTCGAATACACATATTAAATGGGTTATGTTGCAGATTTTGCTTCATACTTTAACACCTTTACTTAATTTTGTCTAAACATTTGGTTGCAATAGCTTATGTTTGGGCGTACACAAATAACACGCACATCAAATAATTTTTAAATTTTTATATTTGACAAAATCACACAATAATATTATTATTTTCTAAACTCAACGAATTTAAAGTTATTCTCATATATTCAATACTTATTGTTAAGTACGGGACTACTTAACGATTGTCCAAAGGACTTTGTGAGTGAGAGACCAAGCAAAGAGAACAAGATATAGAGAATATGCCTTCCAAAGGACGAAGCTTCTGGAGGAACCGAGAGCTATTGTCGAGAAAGGAGGTTAATGTGTATGAAGAATAGCCCTAGAAGCTCAGAATAAGGATTATGAGATCATAGGGGAGTTTTGCCCCCTGCTTATGTAGTCGCGGGTGGTTAGGATTCTAGGAGATCCTATCATGATCGTATCAAATTTTTTCATATTTGGCTTGATCCTTGTCCTTATGGGCCGTGTATTATTGATACTAGGTGGAGAATTGGGCCTTTATGAGCCGATCCGTAACACTTATATTATTATTCACCTCATGATTCGTACATCATTTTCTAATAATGTATGAAGACTAGGAGAGTTTTAATGGAATATAAAAAACATTAGTGCTAAAACATATTCTACCAATTTGGCCTAACCTTCAGCTGAGTTAACTCTTTCATGATCTTACTTCGAAATATAGGACATTTAGTTTTCATCGTTGAAAACTAGTAAAAATGTCAATAATAAACCTCACACACATCAGTGAAAAAGTTATCCCAGTTTCTTCTTAAACAAGGCAGAAAATTAGAACCTGGAACGGTGGAAACTTAAAGAAAAAAGAGGATGTTAACTCATTCTTTAATTACTTTTACACAATTGCAATATTAATTATTTGTGAATGTTAAAAAAAAGACTTAGAATGAGTTTTGATAAACAACTTAATTAAGTTATTCTAGAAGAGAAACTTAAACGTAAGATTTTATATTAAAAATAGTTTATAAATAAGTTATTTTATGTTTAATTTTAAAATATTTCGAAATCAAACTTTTTTTTTTTGACATGGAAAATCAAACTTTCTTGATTTTAACCTTTTTTTGTAAAGCAAATAAAACAGACATCTTTAATTTCTTCTCTCCTCTATTTATTTATTTTGTTGTAAACTATTCTGTAACACCAAAAGATGAATATTATGGGTAAATTGGTAATCACAAATCAGTATTTTTTTTTTTGTTATCTATCACAAATCAGTATTTGAATAATGTTAAGAATACTATTATTTAAAATAAAATAAAATCTTCCTATAGTTTAATGTTATTACTCCTGCAGAAGATGCTATTATATATCAGAGTCAGTAGAGCGAAAAATCAACCAATTTAGCTTCACCTTAGTGCCTTCCCACTTCCTTTTTCATAGTTGAAATAAATGCATGCCATTATTACTGTATCAAGAACGTTGGATTTAAGTATATCTCTATATCTACACTGTTCAATGTTCCTTCTCTTTTGTTAAACAGTGCTGATTTCCATTTATATATTGGATTACTTTTGGCTAAACTTTCTTTTACTATGGAATAAATTAATCTTTTCACTTTATGTTATTAAAAATTAAAGGAAGAGATATCAAAAAACTACCCACGAATGAGTTGACCGTCGATAAAACTATTCATGAATGAAGGAAAAGAGTTTTCTAGCTGAAAAAAAAGAGTTTTGTTTGTCAAAACTATCCAAACATGATCATTAGGAGGCTAGTTGATGGATCATTACTCGATAAGAGAAAGTCTTGGGAGCCAACGTTAGGGAGTCCATCGGGAGCCAATATCAATTTTTCTTCTTTTCTCTTTTCTCTTTTACTACCTATTATTTTCCTAATTATACTCATTGGCTCCCTATGAGTTCTCTAACGTTGACTCCCTAGCATTACTCTTTTGATAATAGAAACTCATTTTTTATGGATAAAAAAGTTTTTGATGAGTAGTTTTAATAAACAGAGTTCATCTTTCATAGATAAAAAATTATTATTTTCTTTCATTTGTGAGAGTTCGAATTCTTTGTAGGTAGTTTTAGTATTTTTTCTTTATATAAAATAATTATAGCCCCAAATAAATATTTATTCTCTATTCTGTTAATTAATATTTGTTGGTGGCTCTTGGCAAGACTATAAATACTCCTGAGTTGTAAAATCTGCTTTCTCGAACGGCTGTGTGTGTGCTTAGTAGTAAATCCAATACCTTTTTCTAACTGTTATGCTTTTACAACATGGAAGACATTGTTGTAGGTAGCATAGGACTGGGAATAAAAATAGGAAAAACGAAGGTGAAGGGGACGTGGAATATATAATAGAGATTTGGATGGTTATTGAACAGTGTGTGACTGTTCCTATGGTGTTGGGGAAACTAAAATCCATATTATATGTATAGGAACTAAACAATATATATATGTTCACTCCACTAAAGAAAGGAAAATAAAACAAATAAAAAACGGTTAAAAACATAAAAGCTAGATAAAATCGTAACGAATTTTAAATCATAAGATAAGTTAATTTATTTATAAAATTATAATACTAGAAGATTTTAAGAGTATGATTGAAATTTTAACTAACACGTGAAGTAGAGCCGTGAGAATCATCGCTATAAATAATTATTGTTAATTGTTTTTTTTTTTTTTGAACATGGACCTCTGAGCCCCCAAAACTCCTACCCGATCCCATTCCCTATCCGGCCCGAGTCAGCTACACTAATAGAGGGAAAATTCTAACTGATAAATAGCAAATGAAATTTGAATTTAAAATTTTATTATATTTTAATATTTTGTTGTTTCTTTACTTAGGTTATTGCGTACCAATCCGTGGAAACATTGTTTCTCCACCATTGAGACCAGTGGTAATGCATGTCAACATTTTTTTCAACCATTGAGATCTTCATAGTAAAACAAACCTTTTTTAGATTAGAGAAAGAAGAGGACATGTAAAATTGTGGATAAAAGCCTTACATTGTGTTGCGGGCTAAGTGTGATATTATAAATGTAACAGCACAGCCCAAACCACCACCTTGTAGATATTGACCGCTTTGCCTGGTAAGGATGATAACCCACTAGCTCCCGACATTCATTCAGACTCACAGGTTTGCTTTAGCCTCCTATGATCAGTGGCGGAACCAGAAATTTTAGAAGAGGGAGACCAAAATTAAATATAAAAAATCAAAATATAATGTATTCAAAATTTAAAAATATAATTTATTAATGAAAATTAACATTTAGCAACATATTTTATAATTTTAGTATTTTTAGTCTTATTTTACATATGGTATTTTATGAAACTAAAATCATTTGAATAATTGAATTTTGAAACAATCTTCTTTCAATATTTATAACATAATTTATTAAAATATTATTTTTTATCTTATTTCGACATCTTATTTTAATACAATTTTCTCTTGAAAAATATATAGGCAAACATGAAATAATAAAATTTTATTAAAAAAATTACAATTTCATATTTTTTGAAAAAAATTGGGAAGTGAATAAATTTGTTTAGTAATATTTATATATACCGTAATACTAAGTGTATATATGCTTATTTTGCTCAATTAAGTCTAATCAAGTCATTTATTTTGTATCTCAATAAAATATTATTTTGATGTCAAATAGCATAGACTTTTATTTCACATCAAAATGATATATTTGACATAAAAATAAATAATTTAATTAAATTTAATTGAACCAAATAAGTATAAATTTAGAATTATTATTGTATATAATGTATTTATATTATTATCATTATCATTATCATCGTTAATCTAAACTCTAATGATCATTGACATATTATGATAGATATACTTTTATTATATATATTTGCTATATTAACATAGAATTAGTTAATAATATATATATATATATATATATATATATATATAAAAGTAGTAATAATACTAGTAATTTTTTAAAAAAAAATTGGGGGTACCATGGCCCCTATCGGCCCCCCATAGTTCCGCCACTGATCATGTCTCCTCTCGTTCGGGAAAAAAACAAACTTAACTGCTTAATTAGAAAGACCTAAACAACCCAGTGTTGAAGATAAGATCAACACGAATTTGCTGTATACTATATAATCCACACCATCAAATCAGCGATTTAATTAAAAGAAATGATATTTGTATTATGAAAAAGTACTAAATATATAAGTTATTTTTCAATTAAGTTCAATTAATATGAGTAGTTTTTATTAGATTAAAAATATCAAACTTATTTAAATTTGTTAATTACTTTAAAGAGTAAAGTAACACTTTAAAATAATACTATCTAAATATTCTTTTTTTAAATAGAAATCAGATTTATATTTGTACAAAAATACGATTATTATAGGCGGACTAAAAAAAATAAAAAGTAGTTAATACATCAATAACTGCATTTATATGAATATTAATTTGGTGTCTATTAAAATAATAAATGAATAACAAAATCGATATTTTAATTACCTTTGAATTAAGATGGTACGTAAAATCCACAAATAATAAAAGTTTCAAAACTAAAAATAAGTAAAATATTATTTTATGACTTAACTAGAGAGATATTTGAGCTATAAAAAAATAAAATTTGTTCAATAATCTTCAGTAATTTTATTATTGTTTATCTTGAGATTGAGATTGAGACTTTGAGAGATAAGAAACGACATATTTGCATGTGATGAGATTTTTTTTTTCTTTTTGTGGGGGACATGTGAAATTGTGAATATATTAAGGGAAGATGTTCAAATGTTCAGTTGTACTATCGCTGAACATTTTGTTCCCATAATTTTACCGATTAGATATAATATAAAAAATGTTAATGGTGGATTTGAATGGGATGTAGCTTGGGATGGACAGCATTGAACTATGACCATGCTGAGCGTGCAACGGGGCCATCCGTTGCTAAATCCACATGGACTGAGAGTGAAGTTTTCTCTGAGCTCAAGCCTCACGTGAAGCTGTTTTTGTGTGGCTGGTTATAATAGCTGGCTTGTGATATGAGCTATTTATGTTAAATTGGACCTTGACGAAAATTTATTATTCTTATTATTATTATTATTATTATTATTTTGACCATTAAAATATATTACATGATAATTAATTATTATAATTAAAATAAAAAATTTTTCTCTAAAAAGTCAATGAACTCCATCCTTTTATTATTCTCTTATCTTTCCATTTTATTATAGTTATTAAATATCGATATATTAAGATATAACTTATTTTAATATTTTGGGAAATTTAATTCTTTTGGATTAATGTTTAAAAAAAATAGAATTCATATTTGTAGTTTAAGATTCTTAAATTATACGATAGAGAATAGAGTCACATAAAAATTTATTTAACAAAAGAAAATAAATCTTTACATTTTTTGTGAAGAGATTTTAAAGAGAAAAAAATTACAGTGAAGTATAAAACAAAAAATTAAATGGATATACATAATAATTAAGATACTAGTGTAAAATAATTAAATAGTATAAAATTACAGTGAAGTATAAAAAAAAATTAAATGGATATAGATAATAATTAAAATGGTGGTGTGTTGAGGAATGTTTAAAAGTTGTGAATAACAATGGTAACATTAATAAATAGAATTTAATTTTAATATATTGTTAGAGTGTCAGTGTAAAGATATTTTATATAATTAGGGGTGTTTATGAAATCGAATAAAATTATGTCTTTTTTAATTCAGATCCAGTTTAAAATATAAATCGGATCTATTTTTGAGATCCTAATTCAATCATAAATCTTAGAAAATCTCTTA
>JASCZI010151154.1:0-12341 GCA_036250425.1 Stylosanthes scabra | reverse complement strand
CTAATTAATCTAGCCCTAGACAAGTTAAGAACACCTCTCAGTGATTCTAAACTATTGGGATGAAGAATGGAAATTTAAATCATGCACAGAAGATAACTGAAAATACATCATTGAATTTATAATTGAATATACAAAAGACTACCTCATGATGGGTGAACAGAGCTCCTCACCCTTAACAATGGAGTAGTTTGGCCTTGTATAATGAAAACTAGATCTAAGAATTATGAAAAACGTCTATGCTGAAGTGTCTAACCTTAATGGTTAAGTTACTTCTTATACCTATCCTAATTAAAATTAAAATTCAAATTAAAATCTAATCATATCCTAATCTAATCCTAATCTTATCTCCTATGATTACAATTCTTATCTCTTCACTTGATCTCCAATCAATCTTCTCTTGAATCTTCTAAATGTGTCCTTGATGGATGAATGGATTTGAGGCTTGAAAGATCTTGGTTGAAGTGGTCAAAATAGGCTTCTTGAATGTTGGAATTCATCTCCCACGTATAACGCGGGTTTCACCATGTATAACGTGGAGTTTCTGCCCAAATCTGGGTTTGCTGTCTTGACTCCCACGTATGATGTGAGATCTGGCGTATAACGTGGAGCATTCTGCACTTGTTGTCTTAATCCCCACGTATGACGTGAGAGCACCACGTATAACGTGGGCTCTTTGTCCAATTTGGCCAATTTCTCTTTAATTCCCACATATGACGTGAGAGCCCCACGTAAAACGTGGGCTCTCTGTCCAATCTTGCATTTTCTGATTTAATTCCCACGTATGACGTGGGCTCTCCACGTTATACGTGGGCTTCAACACTTAGCCAAATTTCTCTTTTCTTCTTTGCTTCGTTCCCTCTTCTTCAATCTCTCTCAAATTGTCTTCAATTACCTAAAACTCTTAGTGAATCATCTAAAAACACAAACACAACTCAAAGAACATCAAGTTTGTTTGATTTGATCAATTAATAACAATAATCTACAAAGAATATCATGATAATTGAGAGAAATTGGAACTAAAAACAACCCGAGATGCACACGCATCAATGATCAAGATCAAGTTATCGCAATAACGCCATCAAATGATCTTCCAAAGGATTGGCGCACATCAAAGGATCATCCACTTGACAATGTTATTGGTGATGTCTCAAAAGGGGTAACAACTAGATCTTCTCATAGAAATTTATTTGCATTTAGTGCTTTTGTTTCTCAATTTGAACCTTCATCTATTGAAAATGCAATTGATGATGAACATTGGACTATGGCAATGCAAGAGGAGCTTAACCAATTTAAACGTAATGACGTTTGGGAATTGGTGCCTAGGCCAAGTAATCATACAATTGTTGGTACAAAATGGGTTTTTAGAAATAAATTAGATGAAAATGGTACAATTGTTAGAAACAAAGCTAGATTAGTAGCTAAAGGTTATAATTAAGAGGAAGGCATTGATTATGATGAAACATATGCACCAGTAGCTAGATTAGAAGCTATTAGGATGTTACTTGCATTTGCATCTTCATATGAATTTAAACTTTATCAAATGGATGTTAAAAGTGCATTTCTAAATAGTTTTATTCAAGAAGAAGTTTATGTGGAACAACCTCCCGGTTTCGAGGATTTTGAACATCCCGAACATGTTTTCAAATTAAAGAAAGCTCTTTACGGTCTTAAACAAGCTCCTAGAGCTTGGTATGAACGATTGAGCAAGTTTTTAATCGAAAAAGGTTTTAGAAGAGGAAAGGTTGACACAACTCTTTTTGCAAAGATATCCTTTTGGTTCAAGTTTATGTTGATGATATTATATTTGGTTCAACTAACGAATCTCTTTGCAAGTTCTTTTCTAATTTAATGCAAAGTGAATTTGAAATGTCCATGATGGGCGAACTCAACTTCTTTCTTGGCTTACAAATAAAACAAGGAAAAGAAGGTACATTTGTTAGTCAAACCAAATATTGCAAAGAGTTGCTCAAAAGATTTGGAATGGACAACGCAAAATCAATGGATACCCCAATGAGCACCTCATGCTACCTTGACAAAGACGACAAAGGTAAGGAAGTAGATATGAAGAAATATCGAGGTATGATCGGATCTTTACTCTATTTAACGGCAATTAGGCCGAATATTATGTGTAGTGTTTGCATGTGTGCGAGATACCAAGCTAATCCTAAAGAATCTCACTTAAGTGCGGTGAAAAGGATTATGAAGTATCTCATAGGTACTTTGAATGTTGGAATGTGGTATCCTAAAGGATCAACATGTGATCTTGTAGGATATTCCGATTTCGATTTTGCGGGTTGCAAATTGGATAGGAAAAGTACTAGTGGTACATGCCACCTTTTGGGAAACTCTTTAGTTTCATGACATAGTAAAAAGAAAGTAAGCGTAGCCTTGTCTACCGCCGAAGCTGAGTATGTAGCCGCGGGAAGTTGTTGCGCCCAAATTTTTTGGATGAAACAACAATTTGTGGACTATGGACTCATGCTTGATCACATTCTTATAAAATGTGATAACACTAGTGCAATTAACTTGACAAAGAATCCAATTCTACATTCAAGAACAAAACACATTGAGATTAGACATCATTTCATAAGGGATCATGTTCAAAAAGGAGATGTGGTTATTGAATTTGTTGAAACTAGTAAACAACTAGCCGACATTTTCACTAAACATTGCAAAGAAAGTTTCTTTTATATCCGTAATGAACTTAGTATCTTAGATGTCTCTCAAATGTGATTGCATTCATATTTATTGTTTTTAAATTCAATTAAGATATGTTTACTAACTTGGGCGTCGGAGATTCCCTCTTAACCTTGTTTTGCAGGCTTTTATAACTCAAATGAATGAGTACATGATCAATTTTGAGGAAGAAATGAAGATCTCAACACGAAAGAAAGGTATATACAAGACCCAAGTGATAATGAAGGCTTAGAAGATGAAAAAGAGATGATTTTTTGAAGAATTAAGGAGAAAAAGGTCCAGACAATCAATTACCAGGGCAAAACAATCGATTCTCTGCAACGTTCATCACAAAAATTACAAAGCAGCATGATACAATCGATTGTCAGGGCAAAACAATCGATTATTAGCACAATACAATCGATTGTCTGCGACAGAATGGGCTAAATAACGTGAATCCAAAGCCCATAACCTCATTATCTCATCTTCTTCAACCTCCTGCCCACATTTTCTCCCAAATTTCATAACCCTAACCTCCACTAAATCTCAAATATCTTCCAAACCTTTGATACCCACTACACAATCCTTACATATTCGGAATCCTTGCGAAATTTCCTTCGATTCTAACCGATTGAAATTTCAAAACAATGGCTCGTGTTAAAAAGCCCGTTTACAAGAGATCAATGGGAGAGTCATCATCATCCATGGAGTCACCACCTGAAGGTCATCCAATGGCACATTGGTTTCAAAGCAAGAAAGACTTTGATCATTATTCCAAAGATCTTGCACCAAGGAAAATCATATCTCCAAGTTACTTTGAACCTAATTTCTTTGAGAAGCACCATTTTCCTAATTTACAAGCATGTTTGGAAGCACAAAATTTGCTTAATCATGTCAAAATTGAAGAACTAATTTATCCGGAATTAGTTGCGGTTGCATATACTACTTTAAAAGTTGCATTTAGTGATGATGATATGAACATGACCTTCAAATTAGGGAACGATACATATTCTCTTGATTCCACTGAACTTATTGGCTTATGGCATTTGGATTATAGTGGTGACAAGATTGAGTTAGGCGGTTCAAATGAGGAATACAATAGGAATTATTCTAGAGTGGATGCTTGCAACTTATTCCATATTCCTCTTGATATTCCAAAACCAATCGTTGGTTGCTTGTCGATTGAACATCGCTTGTTACACTACATCATTGTCTATATTTTAGTTCCTAGAGCTAACAATCATAGGCTCATTTATGAAGGAGATATAGAAATGATGTGGAGGTTACAAAGCCACTACAAAGTAAATTGGATTGTTGTAATTGCCTCTCACATGAGAAACATCAAGCTTGGAAAAACATCTAAGGGGTTACCTTATGCCATACTTTGGACAAGAATTTTCAAGTATCTCAAAATTAATCTCTCAAGAAAAGAAGAAGAAACTTGAGTACTTTAATCGCATTGATACCCAGAGCCTAAATCACATGAGGAGGGAAGAAAATCAACCACAAATGGAAGAAGAACAAGGCGGTGAGGAAGAAGGAAATCAAGCTATGGAAGATGTTCAAGTTGAGCCTCCTCAAGAACAACCCTTAATGCTAGATTTGATGAGGGAACTTCAAATGATCAACCAAAACATAGGAAGCTTTCGAGAGGAAACTAGAAAAGAGCTTGGAATACTTGGAAGGAGAATGCAAAGAATGGAGACCAAGATGGGCATTCAAGATGAAGAAGACCAAGATTGATCATGAGGCTTCTTCATTTGGTTATCCTTTGATGTTGAACTCTTTATTTACTTATATTTATGCTTATGGACTAACCTTTAGTAAGCTTAGGATTTTATTTTCTATAGTTTATGTTTTGGATTTAATGGTTTGAAGTTTATGTTTTAAGACTTATTTGAATTATATGCATGCTTAATTTATTATTATTGGTTTTGATAAATGACTAAATAGACTTGGTACACCTATTTACTTGGTTTTGATATGCATGTTTTGATACATTTAATTTGTTTAGGGGGAACAATATCATTTATTATTTTCTTTTCTTTTTGAAAATGTCAAAAGGGGGAAAATAAGTTGAGGATATCTTTTACAAATTGATTTCACAAATTTCTATATCTTGTTTGAGTTTGATACATGTTTTGTCTTTAAGAATGATATGCACTCATTAGGGGGGGAAATGCAAGGTTTTAGGGGGAACTCTTGCAAAATATCCATTTGTTTGTAAAATGTTTTATAACAAGTACATATTGCTTTCAAAATCTTTCTACTAAAGTTATATCCTCAAAAATGTTTGTCATTATCAAAAAGGAGGAAATTGTAAACCATGTTACAATGTATGTCAAGTTCTTTTTTTTAGGTTTTGATAAATGACAACCATTGAACAATATTGAAGATTTGAGGATTCATCTTTGAAAGCAAACAACAAACAACAAGACAATGAAGTCCAAAAGAAAAGAAGATCTTCTAGTATCTTAGAACTTAGGTAAATCTTGTTAAGAATCAAAATTAAAATATCTCACTTTTAGAAAATTGATTTCAAAAATTGTTTATACAAAGTTGCTTTAGAATATCTTTAAACACATAGCCGTATATATTTTTAAAACTTGGTTTTTATTCTACAATAATTTAGGAATCAATAGCAAGTAATTTAATATTGATTCTTATGTGTTTAAAATTATTTTTATAGCATAAAACTACCAGATAATCGATTATATGAAGTTAAAAATCAATTAAACACCTTAGAGCTGCAGACAATCGATTGTCAAACCCTCACAATCGATTATTTTGTTTGAAACAATCGATTGTCCAGGTATACAATCGATTGTTTAATGGCTGTTTTAAAAAATTAGTTGCAACGGCTAGTTGGTAATCGATTGTTTACCCATACAATCAATTACCTGACGTTGGAATGCACTAAAACGGCTAGTTTGACAAAATTGGTTCATCCCCACTCAATTTGTAACGTCCCTATGCTTTGGGATGGCTATAAATAGATGGTTTGAGAGCTCATTAAATATATACAAGCATTTCTAAGCTTTCATCTTCTTATACTTCAATTTCTACATCTTTTTCAAGTGATTTATTCACTAACTTGAGAGATATATAAGTTTGGTTCATAGAGCTTTTATTTTGTAACATCACTCTTTCAAGAGAGACACAAAATTCTGTTATTACACTTGTAAGATAAGAAATTTGTTTTCTTATCATTTGAGTTGTGAGATTAAACACTAGAGTCGATTAAGATAAACACTCAAGGAAAATTCTTGAAGTTGTGGTAACTTTGAGTTGAGCGGTTTATTGTAACGTCATGAGGTATTAGGATCTAATACTCAAGGTTGTAAATGATTTATCAAGCACCTTCAAGCTTGGTGATAGTGGAACTTCTCAATTGTGAATTGAGAAAGAAGTGGACGTAGGCACGAATTTCGCCGAATCACTATAAATTGTGTATTGTATTTCTATCATTCATCTCTTATATTCAAGTTATTTATATTTCAAAAGAGTATTTGCAAAGTAAAAGATCCTTGTAAGAACGTAAGTTTCGCCTTACGCCGTTGGAAACATACTAAGCAAAACACTTGAGTCATTTGAATTCAAAGTTGTTTATATTTCCAGAAAAAAAAAATTATCATTGTTGTTTAAACACTCAATTCACCCCCTCTTGAGTGTTGTGCTTATCGACTAACAAAAAGCCCCAAAACATTTTTAGAGATTAAGCCTTAAAGTTTTGATCTTCGTTAAGATACCTTAATATTCTAAGCAATTATATCTCTTATGAAAATACGACTCTTGTCATTATAGCTAATTTTTTTAATAAATAAGTTATTTCATAAGAAGGGTAAGCTTTCTAAAACCAAGCTTCTTGTTAAAATATCTTAATTAGATTTTTATCAAAATACTTCATTAAATATTACTTTAAAAATGATAGCTTTCGTAACCAAAAATATTATTTGATAAATTTAGAATCATCTTCTTATAATATATTAAAATATTATTAGTCTATAATTTTCCAAAAACCATATATTATAGTAAGGTAAATATTATAGATATACTTTATCCAAAATATATTATTTTTAATAGTATAGTAAATTATTGTTTATACTTAGCTTATATCAAAATCACTTATATTTCGAAAATACTCATAATTAATATAATATAATTTTCAATATCTTTATTTATATTTATAAAACATATTTTAATTTAGAAATTTTTAGAACTGAGATATTTAGTTAAATTTCACTTTTGACCTTATCATTATTTTTCAAAAATTCCGAAAATACACTAGTTTACAAAAACCCACATAAATAATTCATCTTAAAATATTTTTGACACAAACCAAAGACATTTTACTCCTGACACTTGTATCTACCTACTATAAAATCAATTTCGAAAAAAGATAAAGTTTAAAAGATAATTCTGCCCTGGCTACCTTTTTGTTAAAACCTAAAATGCACTAGTTTACGAAAATATTCATAATTTACTCGTTTCAAAAAATTTTCAGGTCAAACCAGTTGCATTTTGTCACTGGCATATACCTCTATCTACAGTAAAATCAGTTTTTTTAAAGATAATTTTGAAATGACAGTTTTGCCCTTTCAAGCATTGTACCGTTTTCGAAAATATTACTTTTTAAAATAATTTATTTAATAATTTTACTTATTAAATTTTTTTAGTACAAGGATAGATTTGGGCTCATAATATACCCATATTATTATTAGCAAAACAATTTTGAAAATAAACTTTATTAAAAGACCATTTTACCCTTTTTACCCAAAAATTAGGAAATTACTTTAAGATCACTTTAAAACTTATTTCTTTTTCAATCTCAAGGTCAAAACCACTTCAAATATATTTATTTAAATATTTCAATTCTAGAATTTTTATAAGACATAACAAATTACCATTTTTCCATTTTCTTGGAAATAGATTTATTTATGCTTAAACATATTAGTTCTTTAAAAACCGATTTTTAAGCATTTTTAGTAGATCATATTTTTATTAAATCTTTGCCGAAATATTCTTAAACCCTCGGCCATGTTTCTTATAAGCATATCAAATTGATCATCAAGCTTTAGCATTTTATAGCAAGGCCGATTCGACCATATAGCATATTAAGCCATCATTCATAAAATTTTCACACAATATTTCAACGATAGATTATAGCAAGCATCATCATATAATATATCACACAAGCAAGCATAGCACCTCATTTTTTAAGCATTAGCATTGGACATACAACTTCAAGTTCTAATCTTTACCAATTCATTTAGCATGTGAGATATTTATTCAACAATATGGTGACAAAAAAGACTCACTAAGGACCCTAACCCCCTTACCTCTTGAAGATCACTTAAAATAGCCAAAGAATGAACAAGAATGCTCCTTGTTGCCTCGCTTGAGCTAGGCTTCCTAAGCTTGATCCCTAAACAAAAATATATGACAAGATAGAAGCTAGGTAAGTGAAGGCTCTCTAAGATCGTGAGCAAGCTAGGTCTTGCACTTACCTTCACAAAAAATCAAGAAAATGAATGTAGGAGATGATGATGGAGCTTCGGCCTTGAAGAGAAAAGAAGAAATGAAGTTGTTGATGGAAAATCCTTGGAGAAATGGTGATTAGGGTTTCGGCCAAAGGAAGTTTGTGTTGATGATTCTATGATAATAAGGATGAACATGAGATTAAGAGGATGAAGATGATGTGAGTTCGGTGATGGTGGTGTATGTGTTTAAGCTTGAGTGTTCTTCATGTTCTTGGTGTTGTTCATTAAGTTCATAAGAAAACTCATGCAAAAACTAATGTTTGATCTGTTTGTGTAGGAGAGAGAATGTGTTTTTGGTGTTTTTATGAAGTAAAATCTGAAATAAGATTAATGAGAAGAGAGAAGGCTTCCAAAATTTAAGAGTTAGGTTAGATGATTTTTGATGTTGTTTTTGGTGAATTTTTGTATAAAAGTTAAAGTGAAGTGTAAATGGGGTTTAGTGTAGGTAAATGAATGAGTAAATGAATTGAATAACTTGGTAAAGGAAGGGAGGAGTGTTCGGCTGAATTGGGGAGCAAGTAAGGAAAATTTTTTGTTTGTTTTTGTTATGAAGAGTGGTAATTTTAGTGGTGTAATGGTAGAAGAAAAATGATAAAATATAATAAATGAGATAAGGAAATATTATTTTATTGATAAAGGTAGTGTTGAAAGAATAGAGAAGAATCTTTTGCTTGTATTGAGGCCATGCAACCAATAGGAGAAAGCCTTAGTGGGAAAGGTGTAAGAAAAAACAAAAAGTAAGCAAGAGAAAAGTGAGAAGGTGTCATAAAATGTCCAAGGGCATTCTTGGATTTTCGATTCAAGTTTAGCGAGTGAACTAGGGTCTAATACGTATTATAGCATCGTACTATAATTCTACGAATCCGACGTAATTACCGTTTTATCGAAATTACGCCCGGACACTCGCGACGGAAACAGGCATCGCCAAAAACGGTTCGAAATTCTCATAAAAAATCTTGCCACCTCTAAGCTACCAACTCGAGCTTAATTAGGAAATTATAAATTTCCCACAAAGACATTTCCCTCGAAATTCTCCGTTTACTTTAAAGACGGTCAAAACAATTAATAGTCATCAATAAGCACGAAATCATAGACAGTCATATGTTTCTGTCAGAAATGGGAAAGCAGAAAGACGAGGTGTTATACCGTTATTCCCATGTCTAATCTGTTTACAACTACTTCAGTCTCTATTACGCCCATATGAGTCAAACTAACGAGGGGTACTATTGTACTATTACCTTTAAAGTTGGGGATTGTCATGTGTTTTTCAAAAGTGAGAGGCAAATTTATATAATTTTTAAAAGATCAGAAGTATATTTGTCATTTTTTCTAGTTTTAATTAGGTAATTTGTTTTGCAATAACTTAATATTGATATATTTTATAAAAATTAATTTTCATATACATTGTGTAAAATTTTTTACACTATATGATTTTTAAAACAATAGGTTTAAAAGTTAATAATTTTTATTGATATAAACATATACAATTAGTTGTCTCTTTTACACAAATGAACAGTTAAAAATAAAAAACCTTTATTTTAAAGATTTTTTTTGATTAATTGTAACATGTTTATCCAATTATAAGGTGTTTCTTACGAAAAATTCAAGTTTATCTAACAATTAGTCAAATTTGGTGATATTTTTTTAAATGTGCATGATGTTCGCTCAACAATTCGGCGAACTTAGTACAAAGTTTTGAAAACTGTGTTAGGAGAACATGTGGACTATATTTTTTTTCTTTCACATTTTTTCACTTCTATCTTTAGTAAAAACAACTCAAAAAATATGTCTCCCTTTTCTATTTTTTATTTTTATAATTATTAGAATAGGATTTTTAATTTATGTTATTTAAGATATATACATATTAATTAAAGCTATTAGAAAAAATTTATTTATTAATTTACATTAGGTTTTTTAAGTTTTGTTTATTAATTTATGTTAGTATAATTAATTAATTTTAACTTAGATTAAAATTTGTTATTATTTTTGTTTATTAATTTTTGTTAGTATAATTTTTAGATTAATAATTTTGTTTTTCTTTTATCAAAGAGAAATGAGAAAGTATAAAAGTGAAAAAGAGAAAAAAAAAATCCCACATATTTTTTAACTATGGCACAGATTTCATAACTGTACACCAAGTTCATCTTACTATTGAGCAGACATTATGGTAAATTCAAAAAAATATTATTAATATTGATTTATTATTGAGTGAATATTTTGTAAATTCGAAAAAATATCATTAATTCACTCAATTGTTGATTGAACTTGCGTTTTTCATTAAAAAAAAAACCTTATGATTAAATGTTGAAATTGAAAAAAAAAAGTTGGATCATTTGGAAATAATTTTTTTATTTTTTCTGGAAAATAAAATTTTGTTATAGAAAATTTTTAGACATTTTTCTCCACCTAACACCACTCGAATACAAATATCTTTCGCAATCGGCTGGACAAGTCAAACAAAACAAAGCAATGTGACTCTGCAACTATTTACAATCCCACCCGCCTTTCAGCCTTTGTGCTATCACGCACGCGCTCCCATGCTGCGTTTGCGTTTCTTAGCGTCCCACCGTATTACTTATATTATCAATTTATTTAAATAAATATAACTATTAATATCGGTACACATAAAACACACAAACATATCCTAATTAATCACTCTCTCAAGTAAAAAAGATTTATGTGTTTCATATGTTTATGTGTACACTTAGCAAAATTGTAAATATAATACTATTTTTTTTGGTGTGTAAATAAATCTAATGCTGTAAAAGTATAAATTCTAAAATACCTTTCTTACACCAAAGAAAATAAGAAGTTAGTTTATAGCTGTTGAGTCTATCTTGTATCTGATGAACATGAAAAAAGAGTGTATTAAGTAAGAGAAAAATAATTATATAGAAAACTTTTCTTATAATATTTTATTTTTAATTAATTTTTACCAATTATTCTAGAAAATTTACAAAAAGAAATATTATTTCATCTGTATTATACATTCGGATATATTGCAGCTATTAAATAATTTTTTATATAACATAATAATAAATAAAATAAAAATTATAGTTCATTAGCTAAAAAAAACCTTAAAAACTATAGTTTTAATTTTAAAAGACTGAGTTTGATTTTCTATAATAACCTATATAATTAAAAAAAAAAAGTAATAAATTTTACTTGTGAGAAATTAAGGAGGAGGATAACATCATATCATATCATCATCATCATAAATCATAAAGATAAGAAAAAGACGGCTTCCCTTCCCAACGTGAGTGCATCAGATGTGAGTAACACGTGTCCATGATCTGTTTCGTACAACCACACTTGTCACCGCTCACCTCCTTCCTCGCTAATCCGAATAATTTTCTATCCACCAATTGCAGACAGCCCTCTTGTCTACCATGGCCCGCCATCTTTTCTCTCTAAACTACCCTCCATCAAAACCTTTTATTGCCGTTATAAACTTACTCTACTTTTCACATTCAAGGGGCAGTGTTTGTCTTTTTCCGATTCAGATAATATTAGAACAATAATAATCATAAATTTGCTTTCGAGCAAAATATTATAAATAAAATGTAAAATTCTCCTTCAACTTGCGCCCGGTCATGTTCAAAAAACACTTGATCATATCTTGCAATATTATATTTGAGTTGTGATAGGAGGTCTAAGACTTAAGTCTAATTATAGACCTAATATTTAAAAGGATAAAAAATTTAATAATAAAAATTATTTTTAAAAAATATTAAAAATGTAAAAAATATAAAAGTTATTCTAAACAGAATAAGATTTATAATTAGACTTAAGTTTTAGACTTCCTAATTATTTTTCATTATATTTTACAAAACGCTTAATTATATATTTTATCAATTTTATAATTGATATCAATAGTTAAAGTTATTGAAAGATTGTATATCATGAAAAAGCATATAGGTATTCTATTTGTATCAAATGATTTAATATTTTTAGCTATTAATTTTAAATTAATTTTAATAATAAAATATTTTATAATTAAAATTAATAAAAAAAATTAGAACAACTAATACCATATAATATATAAGTTGCAACAGGATCATTTAAATATAAATATGCTGTAAATAAAGGAAAGAATATATATATATATATATATATATATATATA
>JASCZI010151153.1:92661-103828 GCA_036250425.1 Stylosanthes scabra | reverse complement strand
CTTTAAAACACATTTTCTTGTGTGTGTGTGAGAGAGAGATAATAAACTTTGGTTCTTGAAAAGATAATTACCTAAGTCCTAAGATACTAAACTGTCTTCGACCTTGTGAACTTGTCTTCTTTTCTTCGTTTGCTTGCCTTCAACGCTTATCCTCAATTTCAATGTTTGTCATTCATCAAAACCTAAACAAATGAACTTATGCAAATAATAACATGGTTAACAATTGTAACATGGTTTACACATCTGGGCCCTACCATCTCAAGCAACTGTGGACTGCTAATCCAAGAAGCAGGGCTGGTCCTTCATTAAGGCCTTGTTCCTCGCCTATGTCAGCAGTGATGGTTGAAACCGCTTATGAAGAATAAGTACATGTGAAAACAATTGCTGTTATTTGGTATAGTATCGGTTAGATTTTTTTACTTTCCAAACAAAAATAATTGCATTATGAGGTTACTTATGCGTTTATTAGTTTATATCGTACTCGTTTCTTTGGACTCTATAATAAAAGTTTAATGTTTTATATCTGACATCTTATTTATTTTCCCCCATGCGTGAATTTCTTGAATTTTCTACCACATTTTGAAATTCATGAAAGGTTTCTCCACAATTTCACACAAAAAAATTAAAAAAACACGTAGAAGGAACTTACAAGAATCACTTAGTTAAACTTTTGGAAGCAACGATAGCGACAAAATAGATCAGGGTTGTAGGGGACGCAGACCTCCGAATCGTACGAAACCCTACTCGTCACGTGTAGTGGCATATGTCCGGCAAGTTTTGTTTTTTGTTTTATTCAAATCTCGCCTATGTTAGTGAAGTTTTTTTTGTGTGTTTTTTTCGAATTTCATCCCTTACTATTCATCTATACTTTCATTATGTCACACCCTTTATGGTTGTTCAAAATTAGCAAGGCATTAAATGGGAGCTTAGCAATGGAGCTTGTAGGAGATTTACATACACTTACATATGAAGTAGCTTAAATACATAACAGAACGGATACACCCAATTACATTCACATAGATGCATATATGTCTTTCATTTTGCCGAATCTTAGTGTTCACTGGTAATTTACGGGCTCTTCATGCGCAGCCTTCAAATTTTCCCTAAACATTAAAGACTTACTCCTAGGTTATCAACATTCGAGTTTTTCCTGTATTCCATAATAAATTTGAGTGTTTTAATTTTTCCTCTCGGTATGGACAACATTATGTGGTTGATTATGAATTTAATAACTTTACAACATTCAGTGGTCTGCACGACTTAATAATGGTGCAATTTCTTATTCTTTAATTTTTCTTCGCTAACGACAGAGTAACATTTAGCGTTGAATAGTTTTGTATTAAATTGACTGAATACTATCCTCGTCTTCAATTATGTTGGCAAATTCAATTATGAAGGAGTAATTTATAATCCAAAGAGTTTGGTGTCAAATCTCATCAAAGAAAATAAGGAAAAATCGATAAAAAATATTAAAACGAGACGCTTTTAAAAGTTGCCAAATTTTAAAAGTTATTTACTTTGGGATTGGACAGTGTGCATAACAAAAAAACAGGACGGAGGAGTGCAGCTTGTGTATCTATGCAGAGGGTAAAGGGAGGAGTGATAATTATCTGATTAGAATTTAATCACATTATTTGGTTTAATGAACACCACTTTTTGATACCATCATGGCGTCATTTCATGCAGTTTATCTTTCTATCTTCACTTTGTGTCACGGAAAACATTCCTCTTATACTCAAAATTATATAATTCTAACCTTATTCTTCGACATAATTATGTATAGTCTTACTGTTTCAGTTCTTAGAATATATGTATTTTCCATATTATTATTACACACTTTCGACCCAACCTTTTTCCCTCACCCTCACATGAGAAAAGCCAAGGGTTTAAATTAGTAGGGCACGTGGAGGGAAACATCGTCCAAAAGGAAAAGTTAGTGACAATAACATGGGGGAGGCAGGATTAGGGTTTCCGCTCTGTACTGTAGCATTTCCATTATTTTACTATATTTGTGCACGTTACCCAAAGTGAGAAGCCATCTACACTCTCCCAACCCTTATTTAAACCACGTTACCCCACACTTCTGCCACAACCACACATGAAAAACCTAAACGGACCTCCAACGACATGAACGACCCCGAAGCAACGGCGGCGGAGACCGCCACATGCCGTCACGTGTCTGAACTCATTCGACAGGCTCGAAACCAGGGCCCTTTGCCATCACAACCTGCAGCTGTTGGGAGCCGTGGTCCCCACTGGCCATACCTCAGCCCCGAGGACTTCTCCACCCTATTCCACAGAGCTCTTCCTCAATACGAAGACGGTAGGTCGATTCTCCCCCTTCCAGTTATTTGCCTCTGCCTTTAACTTTTCCTCATACGTATTCTCTCCACGCAGTTATGGAATACGTTCCCCAACGCGATTGGAGCACTGTCGTGCAATGGAGGAGCCGCAAGATTGCTCTCCGGTCGCTCTGCATGGAGCAGCACTGTCCTGGGCCGCACTACCAGAAACATTCGACGCAATCCACCAGCCATGGCCTAGTCCATAGGTTCTGCGTTGTCCTTCCACCAGGCGACACCACGCCAGTGTTGACTGGCATTGGGCGGTATTCCACAGACGAGCACCTTGCTCGCGAAGATGCCGCCACTGAGATGATCAGGAGCCTCTTGGCGACCACCGGGACTCACATAGATGACTTCAACTATGACCAGATTGACGAGACCCTCCAACGAAACGTCGAGCTTGGTTGGGAGATCGGTTACGTCAAGAGCCAATACAAACGAGTACACGGTGAACTCCGCCACCTGAAGCGTGTGGTGAACCCTGACTTGCTTGGTTCCTCCGACTCCGATGACGACCCATGATAGTGTCCAACTTGAAAGCATCGGTTCCAGCCGGAACACTTCAGAACACTTTTACCTCACCTATCCCTACGTCCGTCAGCACCTAATCCTCGTGTTAAAGTCACCCTCCACGAAGTAAAAGGTTTAATTATTCCACGTATGTAACGCCGTTATTACCACCATGTGACTCTATGAAAATTAACGTGTTTCTAATGTTTCGCTTTCTTAAATGCTTGTGCTACCCAACAAAACGTTTCACGACCAAGCTAGGGTAAATTCAACTAAAATAGCAACGACTAAACCCTACCAATCCTTGACATTCACGAGTACATGCTGTTTCTTAGCGCGACTGAAGTTTAACAGCCCTGAATAGATAATCATCCGCTAAACACCTTAAAATTTAGCTGAAACTGAACTACATACCCTGCATGATGAATCCCTACATAAATTCGAATATACATACATTCACAACATAAAAAAGGTTTCGTCCATGAAGCGAATTTCTTCATACGTCTAGGCATAAACATTTTAACTTTTTTTCTGTTTTGGTGATTTAAACTCGAAACCTTAGTTAAATATTATCAACAACTTCTTAAGTTAGGTTCACAGATAATTGCGTATTTTAATTGTATTCAACGACCTAACCGATGGACACTTAAATCAATTAATACTAGTAAAATCATATATAAATACCGAAGAAACTAAACTTATGTATATAACACGTTTATGCATATAACATAACAATCATTTACACCATATTACTCATTCTAATTTTCAACTGTTGGTTACCTCTGTCTTAATTAACATATTCATTTACCATCGGGAAATAAAAATTCAAGTTACCTAAATCTAAAAAGCTTTCCATCGGCCTAATGAAGTTTAAAATTTCATAATAACATACTAAACCTTATCACGGTAAAAAGTATATATATTTGAAATAATATATGTAATTTAAATAATTTTATATGTGTAACAAAATAATTTAACGTACTTTTATATCACTTCGGCTGTGTTACAAGTTTATGACAATTTTTTAAAACGCCAACCTTTATAACACATTCAAAATAACACAATTTTGAACAAATTATATCATAGACACAACCAAAACTCATCAATTTCGTATAAACTAAATCTTTATAACAAATCTAAAATAATATAATTGAACACAAAATAAATTATAAATACATATGAAGTTAACTCAAATTTATCGAACAAAAAATGAATAAAATCACCCTAACCATTAGTTATCAAAATTTAAGATGAGTATGCTTTATTATTAGCAAAAAATTAAGAAAAATGCATTATAAAAGAGAAGCTCACACTTTTTTCATGTTTTTCTTTTTTATTTTAGAAGTTGCATATAATAGATGAAAACCATAAATTTTAGGTGTTACATTTAGGTAAATTTAAATTAAACTGAATACAAAATTGTGTTTATTTAAAAGATAAAAACGTCCTCTTATAGAAAATTAAAAAATAAATTACATTGCAATATTAGATTCAATGGCTAAGTGAATACTGATTATTTAACGAATGACTAACATTATAGTTTCATACCATGTTGTCCCTTCACTTTTTTAGGGCAAACTATGCATTCAGACAAATTCCTTTCTTTTTTTTTTGACACCATCATCCCTTATCTCTCCCCAACCTTCATTCAATTTTTTCCTTAACTTCGCTTCGTTATTCTTCAAAGGCCCAACGGAAATAACTTCCCAAAAACCCAATTTTCCCAAATTCGAAACCCACCTTCCATTCGGATACACGCTTCCAAAAAACCAAAAAGTATCCTACACAGTGGCCCAAAAAACCCACCGAACTCCTATGGTTCAGCTTCCTCATACAAAAAACGGCTCACATGCGTTGCTAGTCTACACCGACAACATCTGACACAACCTGCCGCGCTGCTCCCCCGCCCCATCTTCTCTCCCACGTGTGGTAAATCCAACGGCTCCTACGAAATATCTGTACACCTTCACGATTTCGCGCCTGTACCGTAGAATTTTCCAAAACAAAATAAAGAAAGACATAAATACTAGTTGTTAGTATCTGGCATCCACCGCCACCAGAGGCGCTAGTTGTGGTGGTGGTCGTCAGCAGCAGAACGGGTCTCAACGAGATGCACTACCGAGAGAGCGATGTGACAAAAGTGATGGTGGCAGCGGCACATGGAGAAGGACTGAAAGGAAACACAGTGGCAACGATTGGAGGGTTGAATGTTGTGTTCCTTCCGTTTTTGTCAGTGTTGATAGTTGGCTAGAGAAGGAGGGACATATTGCTATTTTGAGAAGGTGGGCAAATGATGGGGTACTTTTTTTTTTTGGTATTAATGATGGGGTACCTTGGAGACCCCTTTTGCCTTTTTTGGGCGATGGCCAGCCCAAGTCAATAAAAATTTATATCAAATGGATCAAGGTTCTGACAAAATTTTTAATGAAGATATACTCTTAATGTCCATTAGATGTTATTAGTTTAAATCTTTGGATCACCAAGCTTGGTATACCTGAATTGATGGGTATTCTTTTAAATTTTGGAATCTTGGGAAATCTTAGTTTACAGGCATTAGGATAAAAATACTTGTTTTAAAAATTATGTTTTAATTTCTTTAATATGTAATTAGAAGTAATGATAGGATTAAGTTGTATTATTTTTCTCCCAACCTTGTCCACACGGTTGGTTTAAAAGGTGAGATATTGTTACGATGGACCATTAGTTAATCCTATTAAAATTACTCTAGTATTATAAATGGAAAGTTGATACTATTATATTGGATAAACAAATTATTGAATTATTGAACATTAGTTCAATTGGAATTTTCTCTGTTTCACTTGAAATAAAAAATTATTATTTTTCTTTATTCATCTTCTTTAGTTAAGCCCATTATCAAAATCTAATTCTACTCTAATTCTTACAATAAACAAAAAATATATATATATATGAGGAGGGATCTACTTACACTAGTGTAAGATTTTTTTGACTTACACTCATTAATAGCCACTAGACTTACATTTTATCAAAGGTGAAGATTTTGTTTTCCAACGAAACATTAATAGCCTTTAAATTAATGTGAATCTAATGGCTAAAAAACAGTGTAAGTCAAAAAATACTTAAACTAGTGTAAATATATCCCTCCTCTATATATATATATATAGTCTAATTTTCATCTTCTTTAGTTCTACTCCTAACAAAATCCTAACACACTATCACGTTTAAAATTATATTTCATAAAAATAATGAGAATAAATTATCAGTTTATCACGTAATAATTTTAAGAAGATTCTATGGTATGGATGAAAGAAAAATCAACACCTATGGATTAAAGGTGTCCCACCTCATTCGATGACACTTGTTATGTTTTCTTTTTCAATTTTTGAAAAATGTGAAATATAAGTTATGACATGTAAAATTATTTGTTTTAAATTTTAATATAAAAAATATGTCTTTAATTTTCTAATTTTCTTAATTTAATTTTTTAAGCATTATGCTTTACATATTTGACATAATAATAATAATAATAATAATAATAATAAATACATGTATTATTTAAATCATTTTCGATATCTATTTTATATTAATAGCTGATTTAGTAACTAAATTTAAGTGTATAAATAGCAAATTTATTAAAAAGTAAACTAAATAGCTCTATTACATTTAAATTTAAAATACATAATACGCCATTTGAAGACTAATATTTTTTATTTTAAAAAATTATTTGGGCTAAAATATATTTAAATGTTCCTTTTTTTAATTTTCATTATGTTTTTTACCTAAAATATTTTTATATAATATGGTACTGTTTTAATCTAAATAAAAAATAAACAAACATACAATATATTTAAAAACTAGTTTATTAAGAGTTATTATTATTATCCCCAACATCATCGTGTCAAATATTAATAAAATAATGCTTAGAATATAAAATTAAAAAGTTATGAAATAAAAAAAATTTATTACATACTTTTTATATTAAAATTTAAGAGACAAACAATTGTAAATGTCATAATTTTTCTTTCACATTTTTTAAAAATTTAAAAAAAAACTGAATGAGGTGGGACACCTATGTGATCTATAGGTATGAAATTTTCTTTCATCCATACCATAGAATCTTCCATAAATTTATTGTAGTTACTCTAAGCAAAGCAAAGCAAGACAACACTCTAAAGTCTAAACACGGTAAATCGATCGATGTTACATATTTATAATAAAAAACACACTATTTAAAAATAAATTTCTGTTTTCAATTTCGTGTTATAAAATTAATTATATAAGGTCAAAACAAAAAATTACATGGGAAAGAAAAACGATAGTTGAAGTACAAATATGCTTTTGAAAAAAAAAATCAGATAATTTAACTAAAAATTAAAAATATGGTGGTTATGGTTAAAAGTATAAATTAAATTTATCGTAATGCTTTTTATTATTTAATACTAATTTTTAATTTAAGAAAAAAATAGTATTATTAAAATATAAAAATGTAACTTTAATTTTAATAACATTTGTATAATGAAATTATTAGTCAAAAGACTCCACTAATGAAAAAATATCTACCAAATATAAAAGTTGATTCTACCTATTGGTCGATTATGAAACCAGACATAATTTTTCTTTCTTCTCTTTTATTTTTTATTCTTTAAAAAATACTTGTTTACCTTACATCTTTTTATTTTATTTTATTTTATTTTTTGACTTGGGTTCTAGTATTTACCTTTAATTTATATATCCCATTCCATGAACGCCACACTTCTCACCCACACCCACTCCCACTCTTTGTAGTTAAGCAAAGTAAAACGGAATCACTAACTTTACTCTTATATCTGCTTTGTCTTAAAACACAACACTAATAACTAATAAGGTAGCTTATGGTTCCTGGAATTGAGATCGGGAGATTGAAATTCAGTATTGTGTTTATTAGACAGAGATTGGAACTAAAATTTCAGTCTCAGTTTCTAGAATTTCAGTATTTTCAGGAGGGACTAGGGACTAAGATTGAAATTTTAATAAAATTTTTTTACTCAAATATCCTCACATAACATTGAAGTTTGCAATATTAGCCTTTATTTTTCTTCTATTGACTTAATTCAATTTCTACCTTCCAGTATTTATCTCTTAATAAATTTAAACCAAACACAATAAACAAACTTAATTCAGTCTCAATTTTCCACTATCAGTCTCTCAGTCTTAGTCTCCCAATCTCAGTCTCTCTTCCAAACGCACTTATAGTACTACTAATTTTAATTTTTTAACTACAAAAAATAATTTATTGAATTATTTTATAAACTATATAAAAATTATGTATACTAGTGTATTAATAAGCACCAACAAGATATTAAAAAATTAATTAATTGAGATGACAAGTTGCTCATAATTTAACTAAAAGGTCTTGGATTCAAATTTTAAAAATAAGAAATTTTTTGTTATTGAATTTTATATAATGAATAGTATTTTTAGGAAGAAAAAGAAATTGACAATAACCTTTTCAATATATCCATTATATATATTGGTGTTTCAAGAGGCACTATTCACTCTTTTATATCTTAATAATTATGTATAAAAATAATAATGATTAAATTAGTTGAAATGGTAAATGGCTCATTATATAACTAAAAGGTTTTGATCGAGTTCAAATCTTAAAAAATAAAAAAATTGTGAAATATATACAGGATAGAAGTATCGAAATATAAACACTTAGATATATAAATATAAAATATATAAAAAATCAAATTCCTTAATATTTTAGAAAAAAAATAATATTTTAATCGTTCTTAAATTAACACAACAACGAAATGCATAAATAATAAAAATTACAAATTTAAAAGATGAATTAGAATATTATTTTTCTCTAATGTGATTAATAATTTTAGAGAAATTGTTTTATTAAAAAAAATTATATTTTAGATGCTCACATGCATGCATATTTATACGGTATATAAAATAAAAAGATGCTTTATGTAATACATAGTTAAAAAAGAAAAATAAAAAGGGAAAAATATTCACAAAATGTCAAAATATATGATTTTTACTCCTTAGCTGTGTCTCTTAAGTTTTTCCGTTTTTCTTTTTCACCGTATATATGAGTATGTCCCATTTTTGTTTAGTGTCATCAGATAAATCTTACTGTGATTAGAAGTGGTTGGTTCATTCAATTTCATTCGCTTATATAAAGGTGCAGATAGATATACGTGTAAGCTTTCTCCGTCCCCACTTTGCACCCTTCACTCACACCGTACCCAAGACCCAACATTCCACCACAACAACACAGAATACGATAAAGCTCACGAAACATCGCGGAAGAAGCAGCAGCAACAACAACAATAACAATAGCTTCTTGTGCCTTCTCTCATCTAATTCTTGTTTTTGTGTCCACCATTTTCCTCAGAATTACATTGCAGCATTCTTCTTCTTATTATTATTACTACTATTAATGCTTGAGAAAGATACGTATCTACGGTAAATTAAAAGATAGATGGCACATGTGTTGGCAATGGTGGTGGAAGGGGTGGAGGATTTTGTGAAGACGCTTTGGGGTTTGCAAGAACGGCGATGGTCTCATACTTTCCATGCTGTTACCTCTACGGCGATTTCTGTAACCATGATGTTTGTGGTCTGTTTTTTGTCCTTTCATCGTACTCATACGCAAAGACGAGGTGCCATGGTCTTTGCTTCTTTCTGATCTTCTTACTTGTAATTCTTCTCGCCTAATATATACATACATAATTTATGACGTTTCTGTTCTCCATTGTTCAGAGTTTTTTTTTAATTTTATTTATGTTTTACGTTAAGGGAAAGATTGAGTCTTGTATTGCCATTAATTTAGTAATCCAAGACTCTAAGTCGGCAAGTTGAGTCTTTGGCCGTAAAATTTGAATTGAACCACTATCACTCACGCGCCGCGTAGAACATGACCCACATAGCTTTCCTCTTATGGATTATTGCTTACTATATGCATTCAACCTTCTTACGGTGGATTTTTTCTTTTTTCATCATTATTATTATATTTTTTCCAACAATGTTACGGAACCAACACTAAGAAGCCCTCAAGGAGCCAATAATTAAGTTATCATTCAAAATTAAAAAATTTATTATCCGAAATTAAAAATGATATCATCCGGAAATATATAAGTTATCGTGCATAACTCATTATCAAATGTATTGGTTCCAACTAGGTTGGTTCTAAGACTTTCTATTTTTTTCTGGTTTATAAGTTAGATTCAATTATTTTATTTTTTTCTTTTTAAATGATACAAAGACATATTATGTCTGTATAATTTTCTTTTTATCCGATTGTTGTATTTTAATTGTGAAATGAGCCCATTGCAATTTGTATTTCATAATTACAATTTGTAATATAATAATGTGATTTTTTTCTCGGCATCTTTGTATTTTCTTCTTATAGTGTATGAAGATTTTATGTCAGATTTGAGTGATTTTATTTGATTATAGTTTTATTTTTAAATTGTAATTTGAATCGTGTTTGATTATAAATTTATTCTTAAACTTTGAAACGAAGTTTGTTTGATTATAATTTTAGTTTTAAACTTTTACATGGAACTTGTTTGATTATAGTTTTTTCTTAAACTTTGACTTAGAGCTTATTTGATTATAGTCTAATTTTTTAATGTTAATTTATATCTTATTTGATTATATTATTATTCTTGAACTTAAATTTAGCCTTGTTTAATTATAATATTATTTTTTAACTTTGAGTTCAGCAGTTTGATTTAGGTTTTTAAAACTTGATTATTATTTTAGTTTGCTTTATTATAATTTGAGTTTGAAAATTTTATTTATGTTTAGATTTTGATTGTAATCTTTTAGTGTGTTTGATTATAATTTGAGTTTTAATTTTATTTAGATTTTTACGGTTATTAAAAATATAAGTTAGTTTGATTATAATTTGAGTTAAAACATTGATTGATGTGTTTTATATTTGATTTGAACTTTGAGTATGTTTAAATATAATTTCCAAGTTTGATTTAGGTTCCGTAATTTTTTTTTTTGGTGACATAGGTATTGGGAGTTTGATTATAAATATAAAATATATTAATTTTTTTTCTAAAAATAAAAGTACAGCAAGGTGACTAAAAATATGATAGGGGAAGCATTTAATTAAGGGCATAATAATGAGAAGATTGCGTAATCACAAGTACTAATATTTCCAGTGGTGTATTTAAAGGTGTGTATTTCCCTTAAGAGGGGTGACGGACGCCCTGCGGCCGCTCTTGCGACCGATTCGGAATTCCTTAATTTTCAAAACAGATAATATCGTTGTAGAGAAATCCAAACCAATTGTGAGATTGACAGCGGGGTTCGTCAACAAGAAA
>JASCZI010151153.1:68405-92651 GCA_036250425.1 Stylosanthes scabra | reverse complement strand
TAATATATATATATATATATATATATATATATATATATATATATATATATATATAATTTACGACGTTTCTAGTCTCAATTATTCAGAGTTTTTATTTTTATTTATTTATTGCGTAAGGGAAAGATTGAGTCTTATATATATTGCAATTAATTTAGTTATCCAAGACTTTATAAGTTGGAAAATTGAGTCTTTGGCCATAAAATTTGAATTGGATTATTCTGGGTAAGAAATTACGTGGATAAAAAGGGAAGTATAGGATAAGCTAGGATTAGGGTTAAAATGTGTTATCTGTGAGGATTTTGTCCCCGTTTATGTGAGTAATGTTATTATTATTATTTTTTTTTTAATCAAGGCACTTATATTTCATTTTACTTGATAGAAAAAAATGAATACATAAAAGTTGGGTCTAATTTGGACAACTAAAAGCAAGAGAAAGTGGAATCTTTACATAATTAAAGATGTAAATATCAAATAAACTTAGAGAAAAATATACTAAAACAAACAAAGAAATGTCATATCTTTGAAACTCAATGTTGATCTCAACGGAGGCAAAAATTATTTGGAAAAGATGCTGCTTCGAAGATATATTGGCGCACTGGGAGGAGATTATATAGAAACCACATGATCTCAATTTAAATTCCACATTTAAATTCTACCATTCGAGATTGATTGTATTCTCGAGAGAGTAGGATATACAGAAATCCTTTCAGTTTATGGAAGGTTAGGGGTTCTCTCCTCCAAACCCTAACAATTCCTGCAAAATACTCGGGCATTGCAGAAAAATCATTAGGTTGACTCCAAATTATCTTGAAATTAGCCTTCATTGTCCGAGATCCAACAGATTAATCGGCAAAAAGTCTTCTAATAAACCTATTCAACGCAAATCTTCACTCCTTTTCTAATATCTTCTGAGTACTCCAAATGAATAGGGCACAAGAGAAAATCCTAGCAGAACACTAGAGCACAAGAGAAAACCCTAATAGAGCACAAAAGAAAACTCTAGCAGAAGCACAAAAGAAAACTCTAAAGAAAACTCTAGCAGAACTTACGTGACTAATGTTAGTTAGTCATAATTCATGAACGAGCAAACAAAAGCTATGGCGGCAGTAACATCTGTAATTACATACTTTCGCTTATATAGTCATTATAGCAGGAATCCAAACTGGATCATTTTGGGACCTTTTTCTCAGGAGATACGGCCCCAGAATCATTTAGCTTCAAGACTTGTTGTATCTATTTTATAGGCCGTTTGGACTTAGGTTTGGACTAATCCATAACACTACCATAGTTACATAAATTCACCGAAAGCACAGCATCCTGTACCCATTAATTTGCACATACCAATATGACACAATTCACTTAGTCGGACCAATTCTAGTGGCTTTGCTTCCTGGCTTCGTAAGGACCTGACGTCTTAAATTCTTCAAAAGGAAAGATATTTCAAACCAAACAAGGCCTTGACCTGTTTTGGGTAAGTACATTAATTAACAATGGATAAGAGGCAGAACGCAGAAGTTCTAGGCTTCTAGCAAGTAGAGACCAGAAAACTAGTAACAGCTTCACCACGAAGTAATACTAAATTCAAACCAAACACAAAATAACTGGCAAGTTTCGTCTTATATAACACCTCGTTTGACATATTGCTGTCGGTGAAATCTATTATCTTTGCAGCAATTGTTGTTCTATTTTCCTCTGCTAGTCATAACTATTGTAAACGTTTGTGTTCAGAGATGCGACAATCATAATAACGGAAACTATATTTGGTTCTCCAAAAATTTAAAAAAAGGGAAACATTGAGCTAGACCTTTTCTCTCCAAATTCCTAGTGCATTCTCCCACGCTCCCGTTGGAGATTCTCCGAGGGAAGGAATGAAGTCATATGATCTTGTTTGAAAGTATTGTGGTAAAGGAATAAAACAGGGGCAGAGCTAGAACATATGGTTGGGGTAATATAAAAATTAAAAGAAAAAATAATAAAATTAGGGAGGGGTAATATAAAAATTAAAGGACTATACATATAAAAGTTTTTCTTTGCGGATCCATTGCCTCCCTTGGCTTGTACCAAGCTCCCCTGAATAGAACACACTAAGAATCCTTCTAAATACAAAAACAAAGTAAAAGCTTAGATAATCAAAAGCATCCAAAACTTAATTTTTTTATAAATTAAGAGGATATTTAAGAAAGTTACATAATTTTCCTTGAGCTCCGTAACAAGGAAGCTTATTATCTTTTCCATCCTGTATCTCCTTATCTGTTTTAACCAGATGGAAGCAAACAATACACATGCAGCTGATGCAGGAAACGATGATTTCCTTGCGCTGCTGGAAGGAGCAATATTTTAAAGGTTTTTTTTTTTTTTTTCTCTATCTTTTTTTTAAATATTTAAAAAAATAAACCAACTATGTTACACACAAATACACAATATAAATACACAGCCTATAGGCTACAATAAACATCAAAGAAAGGCCCTCCTTTAATGCAAAAAGTTAGGCCCTAAGGTATCCTTTTTCCTCCAGGTACGCTATCACTATTTCTGCCATATCGCAGGGAGACTTAAAACCATTTCCTTGCTGCTGTTGTAATACGATCTGCATGGTTAGAAATCCAATTCCTTAAAATAAAAATGAGAGGTGCAAACAACTAAACAATTAACAAAAACAAAAAAAAGGTTGTAGTCAAGGACTTGGGTTTTATGGAATGCCCAAAATTCCATATGGAGAAGTACGGAATACTTGATGGGTGAGTAGTGAGTACTCACATAGATAGTCACGTCATATATAAGATACATATATCCTATTGGAAACTGTTTCCAATATGCCAGGAACACTTGGTGGGTTTTATGGAAATGCTTCCCTATTGGAAACGTTTCAATTATTGAAAAGAAGATTAAGAAATAGGATAAAGTACTATTGTAGACTTGTAGTCACAAATGTTTGGACCAAATTCTAAACCGGTTCTTAAAGTTTAAATCGTCCTATTTTAGTCCCAATAATTTTCAAACGTCCTATTTTACTCCCACCGCAAAATTTGAGATGAATAATTAATGGGAAAGAGAGATGTTAATGATAATTCTCCAATATAGTAAGCACCCTAAACATTACCCTTAGGAAAAAAAGTTAAATAAAAAAAAAAACTATGAAATTAAGGTATATATAGGTTTGTGAAAAAATTAAAGAGAATTTATAAGCTTAATTTCATTATTTTTATTATTATAATTTTAATTTTTTGCAACAATAATGTTTCATGTGGCTTCCGGGATGGAGAGTTAATGTCGATGTTACTTTCTCGGTTATCTTTTCATTTCAAATTTAATGCTGGGACAATATTGATCTCGTTTGAAACTTTTTTGGAACTAAAATAGGACGTTTGAAACTTTTCGGAATTAAAATAGTACAATTAAAACGCTAGGGACTTATTTAGGATTTGGGCCAAACATTAGAGACTAAAATATAATTTTGGAAAGTTTTCTGGTATACCTTAAAAAGTGAGGTATACCGTATTCCATAATTTTTTAACCGTTGATCTTGATTGATTTTAATTATAAAATTAATATATAATAAAGATCAACTGCTAAAAAGCAATGGAATACGGTATACCTCACTTTTCGAGGTATACCGGAAAACCTTCCTATAATTTTTACTCTATGTATCTGGGTTTTGTTTCACTCTGTATGAAAGTGCTTCTCCACTTGATATTGTATTTAAGAAAAATGGTTTTTCCACTTTTCAGGTGTGATTTTCCATTTTCATTAGATACTTAACAACGGGATTAAAGCTTTCATTGAGAAAGGACTGCCTATAAGGTGGATTAAGGTGAATACTGAATACTAATAGTCAGGTAGCAAAATGGCTACCGCTAGGTCAATATTGATAGATTGAAGCCGCCATACGCTCTCCAGGGGTGTACTACTGTTAGGGAGTTGGTATTATGAAGTATGAAGTGCCCAAAATCCCACTTTTTTCATATACTTAACAGGAGTATTTTAACAACCTAGAGAAGAAAGTCCAACAGAACTTTCAAACGAATAGCAAGAAGTTTGACAGCAGCCTTTCCCCCTTAAACCCATGCAAAGTAAAAATCAATGATCCGTAAGAGAAATGCTAAGCATACACGTATTTTTTCCAATCATGTTCAACCAAGCCCTCCTTTTTCTTTAGTGTCTCCACCTCTCCTTTCTCCTTCTTCAACTAATGTAATAATGAGTTGGCACTAATCTGGTTGAACTTGGTTTGCAAAAACACTTGTACACCTAGAATATCTAGGTTCGTAAAATATGTATTTGCTAGTGATTTGCTTCTTCAGAGATACCAATGCGCACAGCATAGCAAGTACGCATAAATACTGAAATACATACCTCACAACTACTTGGTGGTTCATATGGGTCGTCTATACCAGTGAAATCTGAAGAAAACCAAATAAATAATTCAATCCTGTTAGAATTTAGGGGGGCTAACAGCCTGACACTCCACAATGATAAACATAAATGAGAAAATATAGCATATGATGTTTTTAACCAATGATGATCATATGGTTTAAAAGCAAATTCAGAGTTATGTGATTTGCACACTACAGGTGTGTATGCTATATTACCAAATTTGCAAGCAGTGAAATAAAAATTTGATTTACATACCTTTAATCTTTCCAGCACGAGCAAGTTTATAGAGCCCTTTTGGATCCCTAGCTTCACAAACATGCAGAGGCACATCTATGAAAACCTACAATATGTATGTACTACGTTAGCTATGAAGAAACACTTGTCTAGGTCCATGATCGGACAGCACCCTATAGTTAACCAAGTAGGAATATACCTCGATAAAATCTCCTTCTGGAAGTAGTGCTCTGCATGCATCTCTATCCTTTTGGTAGGGAGAAATTAAACTTGTGATGCAGATAAGACCAGCATCCGCAAATAGTTTTGCTACCTCACCTGAAGTTAAATCATATGATGTCTGGCAGTTAGTAATATACAATGTACCTGGAAGATACTAGGGAAAACACCGTACAGTTTGGAAAGTAGGAACTCACCAATCCTTCGAATATTTTCTGAACGATCCTCTGCCCTAAAACTAAGATCACGGTTTAGACCATGCCGAACATTGTCACCATCAAGGACATAAGTCAGTTTGCCTCGGGCATGCAAGCTTCTACTCAATGCACATGCAAGTGTGCTTTTTCCTAAAATCAATAAAGATTACCGAACAGCGCTATCAGAAACATGAAAGATAATGGAACATTCTGATATCTGAAGAAACTACAGAGTTCACTTTTCCTTTTCTATATATGTAGAATTATATTTCAGAGACATTGCAGTTGCATCAGGAAAGTATGAAAAAATGAAGTACAAAGAGCAGAGCAGATTAAGAACCCTCCTGAGGGGCGAAAAAGGAAGAAGAAGAAGAAGAGTGAAGCATAAAACAAACATGGGGGAAAAAAATTCAATGCCTTAATAAATCATTTATGGAAAGACAGTTAGAATTAGTCAAAGAAACCTCCTTAAAGATTTGAAAGTTTAACTCTATGAAAGTAACAAAAATCACCATATTGTAACAACGATTGCATATTGCAAAAATAGTTTAGCTTCCTTTCTTCTAGGAAGACCCTGAAAGGTAACAACAAAGAATTGATCCAACAACGTAGGTCACACCCCCACGTTTACCCAAAATGCCAAATAGAGAAAAGATAGGCCACAATTTGTGCTAGCAAGCATACATTAGAACATCCCTTATGATATAAGATCACAAAGAGAAACTAAAAACAGCTGCTCATAGGAAGTGTAGTTGCTGATTGTTGAATATCTTTAGTTAAAAATCGGGGCTAAACAACAGTAAGCATAGTTTGACACAGATATATCACATCATACGTTAAATTTGACAAAAAATCACTTTGACTTTAGGAAATTAATGGAGCTAGGCCAAAAGAAGTTCAAATCTTACTTTTACATGGCAAGTGATAAACTAAAGGCTAAAGACTAAACCACAAAAGTAATCAAACACCAATTCTGGATTATCATCACTTTTGGGTTATCATTTTGGGTTCGAGAAAAGAATCAGGTACACATATCAAGCAAGATGCTGTGTTATTAACTGAAAAAAAGGTAGGATATAGTAAATGAATCTACAGCAGACTCTATGAATGGGATCACCATTGGAATCCAGTAGACTTTAGCCCAGAACTATATTATTGTACACACTGTTGTGCTGTTATTTCCACTTGATCAATCAATGAACAAAGAAGACATTCAGAAATAATTGATATCCAAAATTCCACAAACCTGAGCCGCTGAGGCCTGTTAACCAAATAACACAACCTTTCTGCTGCAGCAGCTGCTGTCTGTCACGTTTCTTAATTGGAGAGTCATGCCACAAAATATTTGTTGAATTTCCGACATTTGACACCTCGCAGAGATTTTTACCTGGTTCAATAACAATTAGAATCTTATCAATTATATGCTATACTGGCGCTTCTAAATTCTAACCTACACAACAAATGGAAAAGAAAAAAAAAAGTCAACTCTTTTGGAAGTACATAAAATGTTTAATCTATGATCTCCATGAAGTTGATGAGATTTTTCAGCTTCACTCAGAAATTTGCTTTAAGCTTTTTGAATCTTGAGAGATGAAGAAGAAAAAAAAATGATAGCAACAAATTCGAAAGAACCAACACCAGACAACACTTACCATTCATTTTTCCTATTAAGTTTAATGATTGTGATGATAATGTTTACCAGATCCCAAGGGCAACTCAATCTGCACTTTGTTTTATGGCAATGGAGGCTTTTTAAGTTGACTTGTTTAGCGTTGCAAAGACCCTTATCCTTGGCCATATGTCAGGGTTTATATGGTTAAGGTTCCTTTGGTTTCCCAATACCAACTTATAAAGAGTAAAGACAGACTCAAATTGTTACCAAAAAAAAAAAAAAAGACAGACTCAAATTGATGTGACAAAAGTTTGGAATGCTACAAATGAATCTCTCTTTTACCCGTATACCTCAGTCTGTCCTGCTAATAATTATGGCTTTGACTGTGTAAACCAATTTAGGTGGAAAATGACACAAAGATGGCTTTATTTCCAGTAAATAACAATTTCGACCCGAATGATTCTGATTTTGGTCAAATGAAATTCTAAATATTATTTTAAGAAAATGATTCTCTAAAAATCCAGGTAAGGGTGATCCTATATATACAAGTTTTTACTAGTAACAAAATGATTCTCTAAAGATACGTGGTGATGTTATATTTAAAAGCTTTTTACTCATTCAATTTTATCCGAGTACAACACAAAATTAGACCGAATTTAAAAAATTGGATATTAGAACAAAAATAAAAATGTTTGGATGAATTTTATACGGTAAAAACTGTAATTTTTTCTACCAAATAAGAATCTTTCGAAGGCCAAAATCACAGTTTATTATAAAATTTAACTAATTAAAAAAAAATTCTACCAAGTACTAAGATTCTTCTACGGTGTTAAAATGAAGATCGTTCTATACCTATTTGGCAACTAACTCCAAACACTTTCCAATCATTTTCTTTTTTAAAGAAAAAAGAAGAATAAGAATCTGAATCAAAGAATTTAAGCAACAAAAACGAGAAAAAAAAAGGTATTCACATTCTAGATCTTGATACTTATTCAAATTAAAATAATTTCCAAAAATTAGAAACAGTACTTGAAAAAGAAGAGCTGTTTTCATTCCATGACGAGTCAGAATCCACCATTGCCTTAATTGGCTTAACATTCTCATTGGACATCACTGAGCATTTGCGACCATGGTTGCTTCCGGCGTCATCATCGTCTTTTGCTTTAACCGGCTTCAACGAGTTCCACCACCCCCGGCCACCGCGGAGGACCAATCTCTTCCGAGAACCGTACAATCGGGCGGCATTAATCCCACAGAGCATCGAAAATCGAAGATTCTCCGCAGCTGGCGATGCTGACGGTTCACATTCGGCGTTGCAGAACACCGCGGAGCGGCACGGCGGTGGCGGTGATCCTACGACACTCATTTCAAACTGAGAAGAAGAAAGTTGATTGGTTAGATGGTAAAATCGAAATTCTATTGGAGAAGTGAGAGAGAGAAAGTTGAGAAGGAATGGACTTGGTGCGGTATGAAACTTGAAGCACTAGCACTGCCGTGTGGCGTGTGAGTCTGTAACCGCTTCTACTTTCTAGTTATGGGTAACATACACTTGCTTATATCGTGCTTAGGCGAAATTAGTTTCTTATTGTTTATCAAAGGGTTTATTGATTGACACTCTCTACCCTCTAGCATAAAATATGAGGTTAATTTTAGGGGTTGATTTCAACTTATTCCCTATATATATATATGAGTAATATTATGGAATCCACCTTAGAGGATTAATAGAAAATTAATGAATGTAATTAAAAAAATAATAAATAATAAAAGAGAATTGTTTTTTTAATATTAACTATCAAAATTATATATATATATATATATATGAGTTCTTTAAATATTTTTGTTAATTATATTGGTAGTTAAAAAATATCGTAAGTCAAATTGGTTGTAATTTCATGATGAGGTGTCACGTCAAATATTATGTGTTATAAAATAATATATTAATGTGTTTAGGACAATAATAAATGGGAACAAATGGAAAGCATATTAAAGGATTAATTAATGAATGTTAATTAGAGCAATAATAAATGTTAACAAATGGCAATAATAAAGAATTCTGCAATAATTGAGGAACAAATCCCTCGATTAATGATCAATTAAAAGATTCGATTATGAATTATGATTCTAATGTGTTCTGACCATGGATGTTGGCGAGAAAATAGTAGCGAAAAAATAATCGGCATGTTTCTCGCAATGCTGAGAAAGGAAGTATTGAGAAGCCTCATCAAGCTGGGTCCAGGTTTCATATTTTGGGCCAAGATGAATCTCATGATTCTGGCTCAAATGTTACTAAGAATTCTCGTGGTTGGTAAAGTAGGCCCAACCGCTGCTAAAGCCCCTTCTCATGAAACTAAGGTGAATGCTCACAGATCTTCTCGGATGAAGCACGACGAGAATTTTCGTGCTGTCGCAGGTCAAGGAAACATGGAAACTCAAAAATCTTCTGATCATCAAAGAAAGGAGGAGGACTATAACCTTTCTTTACAATTAATTGAGCAGGCACAATATCTCCCCAATTTTAATCTAATGGGTGTAGGTCTCGGAACTTTCTCCAAAATTTATCACCCTTCTCCAGATGATGTTCAAATGGCTAGAACCCTTCAGCAGTGCTTAGGTGCCGCGTCTTGGAAGAACGAACCACCAGATCCTGGGAATTCTCATATCCCACGAATGGGAAGTTCTTCACCCAATATGCAGGCTAATGCCGGTAAGACTACAGAATCGTTGGTAGGCTCTACTACCGTTTCTACCTCTGCTGCTCAGTAAATAGTGATGTTCTTCGGCCCTCCCTTCTTTTCTGTTATGTTATCCATGAATGTCATAACTTGGAATTGTAGAGGTGTTGGAAGTAAGGGATTCCCTGTTCTTATTAGGGATTTAGCTATTCGATACAAAGCTAATCTTATTTGCCTTTTAGAAACTCATATTAGTGGGAAAAAGATAGAGACTATTGCAAAAAAATTTGGCTTTTCAAATCGGTACCTTGTGGAAGGTGTGGGCTTTTCAGGTGGCTTATGGTGCTTATGGAACCCTTCATACTAGAATGTTAACATTATTAAATCACATAGACAGTATCTTCACCTCAAAGTCAATTATTGCCATGAATCTCCCTGGTTTCTCACTTTGGTTTATGGCTCTCCCCATTTTGGTCAAAGAGGTGAACTTTGGACAGGTTTGCAAGAATTGGCTGATTTATCTCATGGTGAATGGTGTGTGGGAGGTGACTTTAACCGCGTGATCTCTCAAACTGATATTGGCAGAAATTCTCAAATGGCAAGGGATTCTCATCGTTTCTCAAACTGTCTTCTTTCCTGTGGTTTACAAGATTTAGGCTTCCAGGGTCAACCCTTTACTTGGCAGCGTGGTGATATTCGAAGAAGAATTGATCGTTTTGTGGCAAATGATGCTTGGTCACAAAGATTTGGTTCCTCCATTGTGAAGCATCTCCCTAAGCTAAAATCAGACCATGTTCCCCTTTTGTTACTTTTTGAACCAATTCCTGATTTAGGAAGCTCTAACCGGCCTTTTCGTTTCTTAGCAGCCTGGCTTACTCACGCTGATTTTCAGAATCTGTTGGATAATTCTTGGCTGAAAGATGATGCTTTGGACAACAATATAGAAAGATTTTCTGCAGCGGCTAAGATTTGGAATCGGGAAGTATTTGGTGATATTCGAAAGAGGAAAGCTCGCTTACTTGCACGCCTTAGTGGTATCTCGAAAGCTCTTTCTTTCCAAATTAACCCATTCCTTAATGATTTACAATCGTCTTTGTGGAAAGAGTTAGAAGCGATTTTAATCCAAGAAGAAATTTACTGGAAACACTGTTCTCGTTGCAAATGGATCAACTTTGGGAATAGAAACACATCATATTTTCATAGTACAGCTACTGCCCGTAGAAGAAGGAATAAAGTTTGAATGCTTAAAGATGAAACTGATCAGTGGATTGATGACCCCCAAACTCTTCAAGACTTGGGAGTTTCTCATTTCAAAACTCTCTATACAGATGACCAGCCATATGGAAAGTTAAATGCTCCAGGTTTCTTCCCAACCCTCTCAGTAGTAGATCTTGATATTCTAAACAAGATGGTCTCTTATGATGAAATTTCTGCTGCTCTCTTTTCTATGGGTGCTTGGAAAGCTCCGGGGCCTGATGGGCTGCCGGCCATGTTTTATCAGAGTAATTGGGAATCTACAAAGAATTCTATTGTCACTTGGGTTCTTCATATCTTCAACCATCATGCAGATATTAAATTGGTGAATAAGACCTTTATTTCACTAATTCCAAAACGGGATAACCCTGAGTCTTTTAGTCACTTCAGACCAATTAGATTGTGCAATGTTTCTTATAAACTCATATCCAAAATTCTTGCGATGCATCTTAAAAGAGTGATGCCAACCCTTATTAGTCCGTTCCAGTGTGCTTTTGTTCCTGGAAGGCAGAGTGCTCACAATATTCTTATTGTTGAGGAGGCGATTCACATAATGAATAATAAGAAAGGACCTGTGGGCTATATGGCTGTGAAGATAGACTTGGAAAAGGCGTATGATTGTCTTAATTGGAATTTTCTGCATGATACACTCATTGATGCTGGTCTCCCTAACTCCATAGTGAGTCTTATTGTTCACTATTATTCTTCAGCTGAAATGCAAATTCTGTGGAATGGTGCTCCTTCTTCTTCTTTTTTTCCTACACGAGGTGTTAGATAAGGTGATCCCCTTTCTCCATATCTTTTTGTTCTTTGCTTGGAACACCTTTCTCATATCATCTCAGTAGCTGTTGATAGAGGTTTTTGGGATCCTATTAAACTTAATAGAGATGACCCTATTTTATCCCATCTGTGTTTTGCTGATGATATTGTTCTATTTGGTAAGGCTTCCTTAGAACAGGTGAAAATATTGAGAGGTATCCTGGACCTTTTCTGCAGAGCCTCTGGGCAGCATGTTAGCTTCGAAAAATCTTGTGTCTTTTTCTCGGATAATGTGGCTTCAACAGAAAGGTTGAACTGAGTAATGCTCTTGGAATGAGGCTGACCTCTAATCTGGGTAAATACTTGGGTGTCCCTCTTCTCCATGGGCGTGCAAAAAAGGAAGATTTTCAGTTCATTATTGATAGAATGAGCGGTCGGCTTAGTTCTTGGAAGTCTAGAAATTTATCTCTAGCGGGTAGAATTACACTTACTCAATCAGCTCTTGCAACTATCCCCTCTTACATTATGCAAACAATGAAGCTCCTGGTTGGTGTGTGCGACAAAATTGATAGCATTTGTAAAAATTTCATTTGGGGAGATAGTACTAATGGCCGTAAGCCCCACCTCATTAGTTGGAAAAAGATCTGTTTAACGAAAGAACATGGTGGTTTGGGTTTGAAATCTGCAAGAACCTTGAATAACACCAATATGATGAATCTGCCTTGGAAAATGATTCACCATCAAGATCTTCTCTAGGTTCAAGTTTTGCGCAGTAGATATGGTTGTAGTAGAGATATCCTCCCTGTTGTTAAGCAGCCTGCAGTTTGCTCTAATGTTTGGAAGGGAATTTGCCAAATTTGGTCTCTTTTCCACCACAATCTTGTTTGGAGACTCGGCACCGGCACCAAGGTCAAATTCTAGACTGATCATTAGATCCTAGGTATTCATGAATTAGCTGATTTCTGTCTTCAAGATGCTGGATCTATTAATCTTGATGAAACTGTTGCTAATTTTTCTGATGGTAATAATTGGGATTATACCCGTATTGTTAATTTGCTTGGTGAAGATTGGATTCCTATTTTCTTTGCTATGAAATCTCCAGAGTTCGGCTGGTGATGATACTATTGCCTGGTTACATACTTCAGATGGAGTTTTTTCTCATAAGTCAGCCACGCCTTTGTACTTAGATCCCCTTCAAAATACTGCGGTTGAACTTTTCCGAATCATTTGGAAATCTGTGGTCCCTTAGAGATAGAGAGCCTTTTGTTGGCTTGTGGCTAATAATGCACTTCTCACTAATGAATTGCGTTACCGGAGACAAATGACTCATGATGACAGCTGTTGTGTTTGTGGTTTTACGACCGAATCTATGCTCCATGTTCTTCGCAACTGTAGAGTTGCTGTTAAAACGTGGAAGAGCATATATATTTCATTGAGTTAGGAAGATTTCTTCAATAAACCTCTCCATGATTGGTTGTTGGAAAATCTTTCTTCTCAATCCATTTACCAAGGTATTCCTTGGCCTCTCATCTTCATTTGCACTATGAATTCTCTTTGGTATCGCAGAAACAAGTTTATTTTTGATAATGATGAAGCTATTTGTGAAGAGACGATCCATGTTGCCTCTTTACAGCTGGCTAGAGATTATTTCTTTGCCCATTCGGAGCTCAGACGTTCCAGAAGACATGTTGGGAGCTTTCTGGAAAAACAGATTCGCTGGAGTGCCCCTGGCCCTCCTTTTGTAAAGTTGAATACCGATGGCTTTGTTACAAAGAATGGGTATGCCACCTGTGGGGTTAGGAACCATGAAGGTAAATTCTTGGCTTGCTTTAGTGCTAATATTGGCGCTTGCACCGTAACTACTGCTGAACTTTGGGGGATCCTTTTTGGGGTTGATCTAGCCAAAAGCTTACATATCACTCATCTTAACATTGAGGTTGATTCAAAAGCTGTTGTTATTCTTTGTAAGGATACTACTCCTTTGTTACATTCTGCTCATCCTCTGACTGCTGCGATCATCCATCGATGCCAACATTTTGCTAGTTGGGAAATTCATCATGAATTTCGAGAGGCTAATGGGTGTGATGATCGTCTTGCTGCCTCGGGTCATGGTTCAGATTTTGGATGTCATATCTTTTTTACTCTTCCTCCTAGTATTTCCATTTCTTTTTCGCTGATGCTGCTGGTACTTGTTTTTCGAGAGTAGTTTCTGTGTAGTTCTCTTGGGCTTTTTGCCCCATCTCTTATAAAAAAAACAAATGGGAAGCATATTATGTATTTTATGGTGTCAAGTGTTCTAATATTTTTATCGTTGATTTTAATGATAAAATATTTAAAATTAAAATCAATTTAAAATTAATGGCTAAAAATACTGGAATACATCTAACACTATGGCATACCTGAAATACTTCCAAACAAACTATTTTGTGACACGTGGTATTAACTTGTTATGTCAGATGAAACATAAAATGTCATCGTTTAATTGACGGAATAATTGATTTAACTTATGATATGTGTAAAACCCGACCTTTTTTAAAGTATTATTGTGTATTAGTTTTGATTTTGTTTGTTTACTTAAAAATTTATTTTCATTTATTATATATGTATTATTGGACGCCACATTTTTTTTAAACAATTGACCCAAATGTCACCTTTTTACTACGGTGGTAGTTGATTTTTTTTTTAACGCTACTGACTGAGAGGTGCTATCTTCAATGGAGGTGTGAAAGCTGTTAAAGCCATCAAAGCCATCAGAGTTAGAGGCGCCAAACCAAAAAGCGAATGCCTTATGAAATTTATTTTCGTAAAGGCATCTCTTGCACACCTGACATCATTTATTTTTGTTAGATATTATATTTTAGTACATGATAATGTTTTATTATCATTTACATATATATATATATAAAATTTAATTTTCATGGACCGTCAGTGTAAAAAAGTTTTACACATACATTCAATGAGATGTTACCATATCATAAAAAATAATTAATTTTCAAGCACACTACTTCTAAAATCAAATAAATGCATCGATCTGATTGGATGACTGTGTAAAACTCTTTATATTTTTTGTTGGACTTTTTTAGTACAAGATAAAAGTATAAAAAAAAATTGCAAATTCATCGTAAGTTATATGTTATTTATTTTTAATCTTATATGAAAAGATAAAAGATAAAATTAAGTTAAATCATTTTACACATACAAATTCAAGTCAAATAAAAGTAAATGTCAACATGTTGTTATCTTTTTCTTTTTATAAATATTTTATATTTAGCATGAATTATTTAAAAAACAAATTGAAAAAAAAATATTATTAGATTGTTCAAATTTCAAACCAAAATCAATTTGTCATATTTTTCTTCTATATAATTCATAATAAGATCTTATAGTTTTTTTCTTTGCATTTTTTAGAGTTCCACAAATAATGCATATTCGTGCAACATATAAAACTATGCTACAAATTATATAGAGCAAGAATAGGATAAATTATATTAATTTTATATTAAAATAATTTGGTAATATTTTTTAATTTATTTATTTAGATAACTTGATTTTATATTTATTTAAGGGATGTAATAAATTTTTTTCATAAGTCATAGGTCAGAGTCTCACACAACCTTAAACCATGTCCAATTAGCCACTCCCATCCTTTGTTATAGGTGCTAAATGACTTTTTATTTTAATTAATATGGTTATTTTGGTCTAATCACTATACCCAAATTTAAGACACTTGTTTCCAAATGATACATGATGTTCCACTCTTTCAACTGTCACATGGAATAATTTTCCTATATTATATTCATGAGTGATAATAACTCATAAAAGATGAGAGTGCATTAAGTTCAAAACTATATTGAAAATTTGATGTTTTAAGGGGTTACCTTCCCAATGCAAATTAGGATGATGATTCATGCATGTTTTGATGCTTTTTGCATGTCATTTTTTCTTGATTGAAGCTCCAAAGAGTCTTGACTTCTATAAAGCTCAGCACAAACCACATCTAAGTTGAATGTTGCTTAACTTTTTTTCTTTTTTTTTCTTCTTTATCTCTCCTTTAACATTTTTTTTTAAAAAATTCATTTGGAGATATTCGAATACTTTTTCTTTTCAATTCTTTTCTTTTTTTCATAAAATTTTCACGAACCCTCTAATAATTTATATAGTTAAAATTTTTTGCTGTGCTTTAATACTAGTTAAATATTGTATTTTGCTAAGATTTTTCTTTAATCTAATCTTCAAACTTTTACTTAAAAGATAGTGTTAATTGCTTAACAAGTCTAAAAAAATTACTTAAAAGATAGTGTTAATTGCTTAACAAGTCTAAAAAAATCTAATTGTTGCAGTTGCATATTTTCAAACTTTAAAATTTAATACATATTACACTTGAACATATTAAATTGTTAATGTATTAAATTTTCAAATGACAAATATTGAAAAAATTTACATAACAACTGATGGAACCGTTTTAGGCGTCGCAAACAAGTTTAGTTCGGGATTTCCTTGCGTTCGTGAGAATAGGAGATAGATCATCGTAACGGAACCCAAACAAATTATGAATGCGAGCTAAGAACGTTTTGTCAACAAAAAGGTGTTACAGAGTTTGCAACCAAGTTAAAATACCGAGTATGAGACTCGGGTCATTCTCCCTAGGAATTGAAATATTGTGGCTTGTGTGTGGTTGTGAAAATGGTGGTTGCAATTTGTCTGTGTGAGTTGAGAGCAAAGAACAAAAAGAGAATTAATAAGAATTTATAATAATAAAGGTGCTTGGTCTTGAGTTGAGGTATTGTGTGTCCCTATGAACACCACAATCCCAATTATAGATGGTTGTCACGTAAACCACAAATCCACACTCTCTCAAGAGGTCGAGTGGGTGGAATTAACGCGTATCCCGTAAGTCTTAGGCAACTCATCTAGTGTGACGGACCTAGGTCCTTGGAACTCGAATAATCCATCAAGTTCACCTCATTAAGGACTCACTCACACTAGCGAAAGCCTAGCATCAACGGGATCGTTTAACCCTGGGCTTAACCCATCTTTGTCCTTAGGGATTAGTGGCTAAGATCATCCACACCTCAACCCATAACCAAAGCACAAGAACACTACTCTAAAACTAAGCCAAGCATTTTATCAAACACTTGGTGGGTATGAAGTAAATGCATGATTATAACTATGGAATTAAACAAGCAAAATGATTAAGAGAGTAGAAAGGCAAGAGAATCAACAACTACAATTACTAGAAGCATAAAGGAACAATAGATCATAAAATAAAATAAAGCAAGAACATAAACTTAACAATTAAGAAAGCTATAAAGATGAGAAATAAGATGAAGAAACTAGAGATTCATTAACAAAAGAGTAAAGTATCCACAAATCAAACAAAAAACAAGTAGGAAAATAAGAGTTTAGTTGGTGATGGAGATCCTAGAAGATGATGAACAAAAGAAATAAACTAAGAGAAAATGAGAGAGATGGAGAACTCTCCTAAAATCTCCCTAAAAATTATTCTAGGCTAATGAGCCCCCAAAAAGTGTCTCAAAGGGGTGGTCATGAGTTGTGGTAGCATCCCTCTATTTATAGGCATCATCTTGGCTTAAAATTCCATTTTTAATCTTCAAAAATGAGTGCAGACCACGCAATGGCGCGCCCGCGCCATGTACCTGGCGCTTGACACGCCCGCGCGGGTGGGCGAACTTTATTCGTTGTGGTTGAAAGCTCCTTATGCCTCGCAGGCGTGGTCGGAACGTTTAAAAAGTGTCACAGGGGTGCAACCAAAATATCGAGTACGGGACTCGGGTCGTTCTGCTCAGGATGCGAAAGAAAAAGTTTATTTTTTTATTGGGGTTGATTGCAGTTGATTTGGTTTGAAAGCAGTTCGCAGTTTGAAAGCAGTTAAAAGCAGGTAAATAACAATGATAGTAAAAGAGTATCCCGGCCGTGGGTTGAAATAGTGCGCATCCCTATGATCACTGTTACGTCCCAGATCGGATGAGCTGTCACCTAGGAGGAACCTCCGCATATCCGTGGCATACAAGCGATGAGATACTGATCCTACGATGGACTCGAGTTAACTCGCATTACCGGATTGAACTCACAAGGGTGCAGGTATGGCAGTGGAGTTAGCGATCCAACCCAATAATCAGTTGTTGAACGAACTCTTTAGAAACCTGCTGTCACCAGGCCCTAATGCACTCGACTGGACTGGCGTTGGAGTCTGCGATCCAACAACTGGGGCTGAACGAACTCTTTAGAAACCCACTGTCACCAGGTCCTAATACACTTGTACCCGTGATCACCGTGGTGAATCCGTGTCACAGGGACCTCACCCTTTTTGTTAGCAGGGGCATATGGATAGCATTACGGGTTTTAACCCGTTCCTCCCCATCTGATCTTAATGGGACTCGCGGCTAAGGTCATTTGCACATTTCACCCCACAGTCGAGACACTATGGGACTCTACTCACTAATTGCGGAAATCATAAAAGCATGAAAATAAATTGGCACCATAACAATATGAAAAAGCGTAGTTTGTAGGAAAATAAATGGACAGAATAACGGTAAAGTAATTTGATTAAAACAGCAGTCTGACAGAACAACAGTAATATAAACAAACAAACAATAAAAATAAAAGTTTGGCTAGTGAATGGACAATAAACCTAGAATGGAACCCTAAATACTAAGCTAAATGTGGAAGTGGGCTCCCATGAAATGGTGAAAGGCTCCTCTATTTATAGATGTTGAAAACCACTGATGGGTACGCATGCAAGCTTTTTATGCGTACGCATCTGTGCCGAAACCACCTTTTGGGCGTGCCTCCCACGTCTAGATGCATACGCATGCTCCATGTGTTGCGTACGCATCTGGTCCAGCAATAACCTTCTAGGTTTTGTTGCGATCCTTTCGTTCCTTTCGCTCGATTCGGCCACTTCCGCTCCGAACTTTGCCTGTTAGATCCTGAAACACTTAAGCACACACATCAAGGCATCGTGCAGAACGGGAAACAATTCAAAACATAGTAAATATTGACCGAAATAGTAGATAATTTCAATTACAGCCCTAAGGAACTACTAAGTGCAATTAGACCTATTTTGCTAGTATTTTAAGTGATGAACGGTTTAAGCTCGCAGAAAGATATAATTGATTTCACACAGCACAAAGGTTCACCAAGCACAAAATCAAGGAATAAGAACCTTACTCGGTCGTGTTTACGCTCATCACTCAGTGTATCGGGTTAAAAAGGCTCTCGGTTCCCATCCAACTCCTGCTTTTTTTGACTTGCCTTTCATCTCGTCAATCCATGCTGCTGTGTATACCTGTGTAATCATCAGAAAGGTCTTTCTGGGCTTGTAATGGGGCTAGGGTGAAGGTTCGGAAGTATTAATTTGGGAAAGGTACGCTAAAAGTTTGAACATTCTGATTAATCCAAGACACCTATCCTGATGTTCTTCACTCTATTCCCGCATTCCCATTTTGTTTCCATGACATGCACTTCTTCTTTTTGTTGCATAGCACTCGCATTTATTTGTGTTTTTCTGTAGCTTTGCTTCTTGGGAATGGCAATGGTTCTTTTTCGTAAATTTTCTTTTTTTGAATTTTTCATTCCCCTTCCATTCCTTTTGATTTTTGTGCGTGTGCCCTTCTTTTCAGTGCTTCAGCGCATGCATGTGCCCTCTAAATACCTTTGATTTTCTTTTTGGAGTTCTCCCTTCTTTTCATCCTTCACACAATTAGTTCTTCTTGTTCCTTCTCTTTTTTTCTCTCTAAAAAGTAAAACCACCCTGCTAAATCTTGGATTAATCAAAAGATCTAGGGTTGTGTACTGGTTTTTCACTTTTTTGAGGCTTGATGTTGGGCTATTATAAGAACAAAAGGGATACAAGGCTCAAAGTTCGGGTGCAAAGGATAAATGTACAGGATAAGGCTTTATTTGGTTAGTGGGCTAAAACAAAGAAGGCCTTAAATCATATGAATACACAGAATATAAACAGAAACAGACATGGAGAATCAGGCAAGGCAAAAATCACAGTCATAGGAAAGAAAATAACACACAAGAAGGAAAATTAAGTGGTAAAAATGACCACTTCAATTAGGCTCAAAACTCATGGTTTGTGTGTTCTTTTCCTTTCATTTATGCTTGGATGATTATTGCAAGTGTGAAAATCAATTTCGGTTAAAGCATTTTTTTGAAAATTTTCGGGTGGGTCCCCAAAAAGAAAAGCAACAGTTTAAGAAAACCTAATATATAGCATAATATTCGCATTCACAGTCAAGGAAGTCATGAAAGATATGTAATTAAACAAATATATATAAAACAACTACAATATAGTCTAAGATCAGATAGAGTATAGGTCAAAGAGTTGGAAAATGATGACCCCTTTTTATTTCCATGCCGCTCGCTACCATGATATCTACCTCCCCGCACTTGAAAATTGCACGGTCCTCTGTGCAAGTGGAGAGTGTTATCCTCTGTCCAGCAGGGCCCACGTCTGGCTCATTTCTGCCCCAGTTCTGAAGTACGCTGTCAAGGTCCCATTCACCGAGAATCTCTTCAGCTTCAGATTCGGCATCTAGCATTGCCCAAAGTGCGTCATAGACATCATTCTTCGGGAGGTCCTCTCTACCCCCACCTTCCGCAACTGGCACCGCTTCATCCTGCTCCAGATTAGTGTCCTCTTCCTACACCGAGTCATCACTGATCTCGATGACCACTTTTTCTTCCGACACTGGTTTGGTGACACTGTTCAGTGCAGCAAGTTTGCAGGACCGCCTGCATGTAGTCTTAGTGTCCCTTCTGGAGGAGCTTTCTCCCGCCATCCTAAAGCTTTGTCGTTTCTTTGGTGGGAGGGTCGACATGACTGTTTCCTTTGCTGGGACATCTGGTGTTGGGGTTGGTATCTGCACAGCTATGTTTGACCCCAACGCTGCGAGTTTGGGTGAGGCTTGCGTTGGAGGTTGACATAGCTTAGCCTTCCCTTTCGCCATAGAGGTAGACCTTGTGCGTACCATCTACAATGAGTGTTCATACCAGACATTCCAAAATAATAAGGTCCTTTTATAGATTTTTCTTTGATATGCAATTTTGATAAGATGTTCATGTATGCATCCATGTGATAACTTATCAAATTCAAACTACATATTATTCATTAAAAGCATTGTCTAAAATCTATGAAAGATGCTATTCACACCCAAAGGTATCTTTATGCAAAAACACATATTAGCTACCATGCATTTCATCATACAAAATTAAAGCATATGGTGTCCCTAGCATTTATTAATTTCTATTAATATGGAAATAAGCATATTAGCAGGCAAGGAATATTTTTGTTCCTAACCTATTCTCACCTAATCATAAACTACACATTTATTTATAACTAACTACTTCTAATATCTACTAAGTACTAATTTATTGAATTTAATAGCTACTAATTACTACTACTAGACAAGAATCATCAAATAACATCATTAACATGGAGAATAATTAGAAGAAAGAAATGATTCGAAGCATGAAAGAAGAAGCATTTAATGAAGAAAGAAGGGAAAAGATCTTACTTGAAATGGGAGATTGAAGAGAGAAAAGGAAAGTTATGAGAGTGACTGTGTGAAAGTGAGTGCAAATGGGGTCCCTTTAGGGACCCCTCTCTTTTTTGTCGTCAGCACTTCGGATGTGCACGCATGAAGTGAATGCATACGCATCAGTGTGACTGTGTGAATTCTTCTCCTTGAGAGGTTGGTGCGTGCGCATGGGGTGTAGTGGTGCGTACGCATCACCCCCCCCTTTTTTTAAATATGTACAAGCCTGAAACCTACTCTAATTATGCTTTAACAATTATCACAATTAATCAAGCAAATGTGCAATAAATTAGACAGAGTACAAGGTTAGAAAGATGTTACCATGGTGGGTTGTCTCCCACCTAGCACTTTTGTTTAACGTCCTTAAGTTGGACGTGTCGGTGTTAGCTGGCATCATTTCCACTTAGAGTTGTTCTTCACCAAGTGAGCGTCAGCTCCCTTCTTTTGGTGAAGCAGTCTCTTCAGCCCTCTGAGCTTTCTGAACAACGTACTGAGGCTTGAGCATCTGATGTGTGCTTTTTCGTTTTCCGCCTCAACTTTATCCTTCTTCTTCCTCTTTTGATTCTTCTTTTTAAAGCGTGACCTGTCTGCTCCCTTTATCCCCTTCCTCTTTTCTAGGGTGGACAACGCCTTCTTTTTCTTTTCCTTCCCGCCCTTGGTTGTTTTGGTCTTAATCATCCAACCCTTCTTATCAACTTCTTCTTTTTCACGTTTTTTTTTCTCTTTCTCGCCTCCCTCTTTTTCTTCTTATTCTTCTTATCATGTCGCAGCTGATGAAGCCCTTTCTTTTCAGGCTCTGAGGAATCATCGAAGTGGAAGATTTCTATTGTGTTTCCTACCTCGAAGGTAAAGATTTCATCATGATAGTTCAGCTTGAATCCTCCTGATTTCAAAAATGGTCTTCCCAAGAGTACTTGCGGTGTACCTCCATTGTCCTTATTTCCTGGTTTGATTACATGGAAGTATGCAGGGATTATTAATCCTCCTATCCTGACTTTCACGTCTTCTACGATTCCTACTACCGATACGACACTGGCGTCTGCGTTGGTAAAGATTTCTTCAGTTTTCTTGAGTGGTCCCAGTCCCAAAAACTTGTAGAGCTCATATGGCATTACACTACTACAGGCTCCAGGATCACACAAGCACTCATGCACTACTGCGTGCTTAATCTTAGAAGTTACCGGTTATGGGCCAGGATCTTCGCACTTAGCAGGGATCTCTTCCTTAACTCTTTTGTTGTTAAAGAGGGTTGCAATGAAGAAGGTTTTACCATGCTGATCATTGACTTCAACATTTTCAATTTCGTCCTCTATGTCGCTCTCTTCTTCTGGTTGGCTATTGCCATTTTCTTTTTCCCTCTGTTGAGCTTCATATAATTCGACCAGTAAATCATACAGCCAATCTTCATTTCCCTCTCCTTCTTCGGATTCATCATCATTATCTTAATCAGACTCTTCATCATTCTCTTCTGTACTTCCGACCTCGTCATCCCCAGACTCGTCACTGTATTCTTCATCAGATTCGACTTCGCTTTCTTCTTCTTCATCATCATCGGAATCTGCTAGTTGTGCTATGAGGTCGTACCAAAGATTGTAACTCCTTTTCTCACTATAACCTACATCCCTCCCTTTCTTCTTCTTCTTCTTCTTGTGTTGTAGTGCATTTATACCGCATTTTGGATTTTGAGAAGGTTGCGCTGGGAGTGGATTTGTGGCTGGTGGTGGAGCTTGAGTCAGTTGATTGATAGTATCTTGCATCATTTCGTACAACTTGGCTATCTGCTCTGCTGTTCTTTTATGTATTTCCTTAATTTCCTAATTCTCCTTCTGGTAGATTCGGATAGCTTCGTCAACGCTGAGGGGAGGATTATTAGATGGATAAGGCTGCTGACAGTTGTCTGGTGGTTGATATCGGACATTCTGGTTGTTTTGAGGTTGACTGTAAGTGTAGGGTTGCCGCTGTTGGCCTTGCTACTGTTAAGGCGGGTTTCCACGAACAGGCTGGTTATCTCACCAGCTTTGATTACGGTATTGCCTGTTATACAAAGTGTTTGCAGTGGGTTCAAAGAAATCTTGTGTGGCAGCCACCATATTATCATCTTGAAGCTGAGGGCATTCATCAGTGTAATGCGAGTCGCATGAGCAAATTCCACAATGTTTAGTGGGTTTTGGGTATAAAGTACCGGGACTCTGCTTCAAAGCAGATGTATATGCTTGTTGACCCTCCTTTATTTCTTTAACCACAGCTACCAATTCCACCAAAGTCTTAGCCAGCATAGTTGATTCAGACGACGCAACCTCGTGCAAACCTCTACTCTTTGCTTTACTGTTGAAGTGCTGATTAGCATCAGCTACTGTCTCAATCATTTCCCATGCCTCTTCCGGCGTCTTGTTCATCAAAGCTCTCCCACTGGAAGCATCGATCATCGCCTTGTTAGTGGGTGTCAATCCTTCACAGAAGTTGTTAATGAGCAGGAAATCAGATATAGAGTGATGGGGGCACGATGCGAGCAACTTCTTGAACCGCTCGTAGTACTCGTGTAGAGTTTCCCCGTAAAGTTGTGTAAACCTAGAGATTTCCTTTCTGATGGCATTTGTCTTGGAAGACGGGAAATATTTTTCCAAGAACCTCTTCTTGAAGGTTGACCAATCGGAAGTTACGTCAGCAGGCAGGGTGTGGTACCAATCCTTCGCTCTATTATCCAGAAAGAAAGGCAGAGCGAAGGCCTTTACTGCATTTTTATCACCACCGATCCTTCTGGTGGTGGCACAGATCACCTCAATGTCCTTAATGTGCTTGATGGGGTCTTCACCAGGTCTGCCACAGAATTTCGGCATAAGGTTTATCAACCCGGACTTGAGTTCGAAGTTTGCATTGAGTTCAGGGAATCTGTTATGCTAGTTGTCGAAGGCTGTGCTTGCACCACCCAACTGTTTGAGAGTTAGTCTTTCTGCCATGGTAGGGGTACCTGAAACAGAAGAACTTGATGGTGTATCAGAGTCAGAACTAGATTCAGAAAAATAAAAAGGATTGTTATCTAATGCCAGTCTCACAAGTTCAGCTCGACGCCTGGCTTGCCTTGTTCGACGTAAAGTTCGTTCGATTTTGGGATCTGACACGCCCGCTCGGGTGGAGATGCTTTCGTTCGTTGTAGTTCTGAAAGCACCGTATCCCTCGTGGTATGGGTGTCACAGGGTGTCACAGGGTGCAACCAAAATACCGAGTATGGGACTCGGGTCGTTCTGCTCAGGAAGCGAAAGGGAAAGTTTATTTTTGATTGGGGTTGGTTGCAGTTGAGTTTGTTTGAAGGCAGTTCGCAGGTTGAAAGCAATTGAAAGCAGTTTAAAGCAGTAAATGAC